>ML109562.1:293029-355047 GCA_003697995.1 Taxidea taxus jeffersonii
GGTACTGGATACATGCCAGGTGGGGAGAGGCAAGGAAGGCCACTTTTACACCCAGGCCCAGCCTCCAGCTGCCTCTCCAGCCTTATTTCCTTCCACTGGTTTCTCCTGACTTACACTCTGGGCACAACCCTAAACACCACTCCCAGACCTTCCTGTGCTTTCCTCCCTGAACACGCACCCTGCCCTCTGCCTTGAGTTTCCCTCACCCTATTCTTTCCTATGTTCCCCTTCTCTATCTGGACATTTCATCTCTGTGTGAAACCTCCCTACTTCCCTGGGCAAATTGAGGTGCTTGCCGCTCTGCCTCCCCCATTTGGCCACTTGCTAGAATGGACTATGCTTCTATTTCAAAAAGGCATGGACACAGTCCCTGCCTTCAGAGAGCTCAGGAACCTAAAGCCCTGAAACACAAACCAAGACTCATAAGCCATGAATTCAACCCCCAGTGCCCAGAGGATCACTGCAGGCTGAGCTGCCTTGTTATAACAAAGAGTGCAAGGACCGAAGGCCACATCCTTAAGCCAGCTCCACTCTGTCCATAGCCCTCACTTAACCTTTCCAATTCCAGTATCTCTCATTGCATTGTTTCAACCCATGACCCCAATCTTGTTTGCTCCCTTTAATCCTCCATTTCGAAGATTGCTCTAGTCTTTTCCTGCTCACAACCAGTTGTCAAGAGACAATATGACTGTAAGTGAGAGAACAAGCTTTGACTTCAGGCAGAGCTAGATTTTTATCCCAGCTGCAGCAACCCAATGACTTGCTGTGAATTTAAAGAGATGACAGCATTTAACAGCTCCAAGACACAGTAAGGTCTCAACAAGCAATAACCCTTGTGGCGGTTGATAAGCTTTGGGGGTCCTCCATCATTGCACCATCTCCGAGTTTCATATCTATTATCCTGAGTTCCACCAATTTTCTCCCTTCCCTTCCCTTCTCCATCCTGTCCTTTATCTTTCAGTAAAAGTGACAGATCCTATACTGCTGTAAGACCTCCCAAGCTTCATAGAGGAGATTGCATTATGAGTCTAAAAGACCTTTGCATCTGGGGATCTGACAAGAAGAGGGTATACTAACAAGTATATAAAGAGACAGGGAAGTATGTATCTAGAGTTCTTGTAAGGAACTATAGTGTTTCTGTTTGGCTGGATGGTGGGGTCCATGCCAGAAAGGTTTAGAGGTCAAGACAGACGACAGAGTCTGAGACAATCATCTACAATTTTGGGGAAATCACAAGCATAGATTTGTGGGGAGGGGGAAAGTGGGAGCAGGATGTAGGTTGACTTATACAGGATGCATTGGGTAGGGAAGGGACCCAAGACACAGGTCCCTCCACAAGGATGACCCTCTTGTCATACAAAAGTCAGAAATTCAGAAGTCCTGAGTTCCAAGATCTGCAACCAATGAAGGAAGTGACCTTGGGACTTCAGTTGGATCATCTGCAAAATAAGAAGCTGGACTTTCATGTGGAGTTACCCAAGTTCAAATACAGCCTAGTCACTTATCAGAACAAGACCTTAGGTATGATACTGAATTTTTTGAGGTCATCATTTCCCTCATCTGTAAAATGATGGCAAGAGCAAAATACTTCCCTTACAGTGCTGCTGCAAAAACAGGGCACAGACAACCAGGCTTGGCACATGATAGGAATTTAAAGAGGGAAATGGTGACTGTCAAAAGTCCTTCCAGCTTAAAAAGATTCACAACGCTTCCTATTACAGTCTTTTCTTATTCAGAAAAAGATCTGGAACACAATCTGGGCTAGTCTGGGGTACAACATGAAAATTTCCTTTTCATCCATTAAAAAAAATATGATTTGAGTACATAATCATCCTTTCCAGATATGCATTGTCTTCAGAATATGGAAATGTATCATTAGGAAGATAGAAAAGCAATATAAAAGCCCTGAAAACAATAAAACCCTGTTAAGCGTTTGATTTCTAACTCGGACTTCGCCTGCATTTCGAAGAGGAAGGGCTATCAAACAGGTATTCAGGCTCACCATTCGTGTCTTCGTGTGACTCATGGAGACTCTGGAAAGCAAACAGATCACAAAACTATAACCAAGTGCTTACCAAAGTCAACCAAACCTTAGATGTCCCCAAATTTGTCTGTGGCAGATCAGTTTCATCCCCTTCCAGAATCTGGTGATCAAAAACATATGACCTATTTCAAGACTCAGGCCAACAAGGTCCTATTTCAGTTCTTAAAAGAAATCCCAGGAGTTTTCAGTCCTATTCCACCCTTCCACACACCTTGCACTTACCCACCATCAGGAAAACATTGGTCACACTGCAGTTTCTGGATGTCTGTCTCCCCCAGAGACTGAACATAATAGGGACATGTCTCCTTCATGTTTCTCTCCCCAGTGCCTCCTATATGACAGTCACCACACCTACTATATATTCAACCCCTGTGATGATCCAAGGCAGCCTGACACAAAAGTGGGTCATAGTCTTGGAATTACACCCACTGTATCCCAAAGAACCGAAGGAAAAAATACCTGGAATACATGGGCGAATGAGCATTCACATCCCATGCATTTCTCTCCACCCCAAATACCCTTTTCTTTCATCTTTGACACTTTTCAGGTCTCCTTCAGAAGGCATTTCCTTATTGATCCCTACTCACTTCTGACTATGTCTCACCACTGTGCCTCTCTTAGTAGTTAATACTATGTGTATTAGAGGAATTTTCACCTCTTTCACTCTGCAGGAGTGTGCTGCCCTGAGGAAGCTCTCTGGGTTCTGCCTTTTGGGTCTCCTTTGTCTACTCAGAAAACTCCCCACTTTGTAAGCCTCCCTCTTCCTGCCTTCCTTTCCCACAGAAGGAACATCTCTGAGGTGGATGGAGCAGGGCCCAGGTCAGAGATTCTCACCAGACTGTTCATCACAATCACCTACAGAAGTTGGAAAATAATAGTTTGGGGCTCTCTTTTCATCCTCATTCAAAAGATGGCAGTATCTTCTTATGCAGTGCCAGCTGCATCCCTAAGACACGATGGTGAAGGTCAGAGTAAATGGATTTGGTCATATTGGGGATCTAGTCATCAGGGCTGCTTTTAACTCTGGCCAAGTGGATATTATCACCACAAATGACCCCTTCTCATTGACCTCAAATACACGATCTACATGTTCCTGTATGATTCCACCCATGACAAAGTCAATGGCACATTCAAGGCTGAGAATGGGAAACTTGTCATCAAGAGAAAGCCCATTTCCCAGGCACCTGTGTGGCTCAGTTGGTAAAGTATCTGCCTGCAGCTCAGGTCATGATCCCAGGGTCCAGGGATCAAGTCCTTCATCAGGAAACCTGTTTCTCCTTCTCCCTCTTCCCCTGCTTGTGCTTTCTCTCTTAAATAAATAAATAAAATCTTTAAAAGGAAAGAGAAGAGAAGAGAAGAGAAAAGAAAGCCCATCTCCATCTTCTAAGAGAAAGTTCCTGCCAACATCATGGGGTGATGTTGGTGCTGAGTACCTTGTGGAGTCCACTGCGGTTCTTCACCACCATGGAGAAGGCTGGGGCTCATTTGAAGGGTAGAGTTAAGAGGGTCATCATTTCTGCCCATCCTGCTGATAACCTCCATATTTGTGATGGATGTGAACCATGAGAAATATGACAACTCTCTCAAGACTGTCAGCAATGCCCCTTATGCAACCAAATGTTTGGCCCCTCTGGCAGGAGTCATCCATGACAACTTTGGCAGAGTGGAGGGACTCACGACCATAGTCCATGTCATCACTGCCACCCTGAAGACTGTCAGTGACCCCTCTGGGAAGCTGTGGTGTGGTGGCCGAGGGACTACTCAGAACATCATCCCTGCTTCTACTGGTGCTGCCAAGGCTGTAGGCAAGGTCATCCTTGTATTGAATGGGAAGCTCACTGGTATGGCCTTATATGTCCCCATCCCCAACATGTCAGTCATGGATCCAACCGAGAAAACTACCAAATATGATGACATCAAGGTGGTGGTGAAGAAAGTATACCCCTCCAGGGCATCCTGGGTGATGCAGCTTATCTCCTGTGACTTCAACAGTGACACCCACACTTCCACCTTCAATACTGGGGCTGCATTGCCCTCAATGACCACTTTGCCAAGCTCATTTCCTAGCACGACAATGAATTTGGCTACAGCAACTGAGTGGTGGATTTTGTGGTCCACATGGCCTCTAAAGAGTAAGAGACCCCTGGACCACCAGCATCATCAAGAGCAAGAAGAGACAGGTCTAAGGCTTCTAGGGAGTCCTTGCCCCAACTCCCCTCTGACATATTGAGAATCTCCTGACCTCTACACAGTTTTCATTCCAGACCCTCTGAAGAAGGGGAGGGGCTTGGGAAGACCTGCTTTGTCATGTACCATCAATAAAGGACACAGTACCCAGCCAAAAACAAAAAGGAAAAATAACAGTTGGGTATGTGTAATCATTGCTTTTTGTTCTGGAAGAAAACAGATCACAAGCCACTGTTGGAAGTGTTTGCCTTTGGAAGGAAGGACTGAGGGCTGGGTGAAAGGGGCACAGTCTTTCTTTACTGTACTGTGAATTTTTACTTTGGGTATGCATGTCATTTAATTTTCTTAAAACATGGAAAAAAACAGATGTTCAAAGTCTGCTAGCAGATATGATTATTTAGAATATTTGGGAAGGGGCCTCAGCAGCTGTATTTTATTTAAAGCTTTGGGTGATTTTGATGCAAAGGTAGAGTTGGGGCCCATGGGGGAGAAAAAGGGTATATTCACATTATATAAGTGTGAATGCACATGTGATTGTATGTGGGAGGGTAGGGGCTGGGAGCAGGATTCTACAACTAAAAAAAAAAAAAAAAAAAAAAATCCTCCTCTTCAGTATTCCTTGCATAGAGGTTTCCTCAGCCTTCTCCCCAGGGGCCAGATCAGACAGTGGGCTTAGTCTCCACTGCCTAAGGAAAGGCCAGAATGAAGCCTGTTCCCCATTGGAGGGTGAGTAGTGAGGGATGATAAGTATGGACTCGGAAGCCAGGCAGCCCAGGTTCTAGTCCTGGCCCTAACTATGCCTTCTAGACACTTCTCTCTGCCTCTTTGTCCTCAGTTAGGGTTGTGTGAAGATGACGTGTGTTGCTATGCCCAGAGTACTTAGAGCCAAGTCCAGTGCAGGAAAAGCATAGTGCATCCCCGGCTATCAGCACAAGGAAAGCAGGGGAGCCCCTCCTTATCATGAAAGCTGAAGCAGGTCACCCCCTACTTCCTCTGTGTCCCTGCAGAGCCACACTGCTGTCTCTGTGCAATCACACCATGATGCCATTATCTGTGTGCATGCCTGTCTGCATGATTGGGGTGTTAGTGCCTATGGGAGACACCACTTCCCGTGGGATTTGTGTCCTCCCTTTCACAGAGAGCAGTAGCCTTTGAGAAACTGTAAAGCATGCCAAAGAAGGAGTCACTTAGTTGCAAAGCTAGAGCATCTCTTTCTTGCAGGAAGCCATCCTTGACCTAGCCACATTTAACCATCAACTCCTCTTCCTCTGTAGACTCACCTCCTAGTAGCCTGTCAACAGTCTTCCACTGAGGCTGAAATTCCATCTGTCCCCCAAGGTGAGGGCTCCTGGGCGATGAGCCTTTTCTTCTCCCGTGTTACACACATCCAGATTTCAGTGTGTTTCTTGGCACACAGCAGGAGTGCAATAAATGTTGAGTCAGATTGCTGTTCTCCTCTGACCCTCGCTGACATTCTCTCAGACTCCTACAGAAGGCAAACAAGATGTGAACCGGATGTTGAGCCTCCATACCAATGGGGGTACGGTGGAGGTAGAGGTAGATTTACCTCTAAGAGAAGCATTTTTTTTTTAAATAAACAGTCTGCAAACACTTGAAAAAGAGGAACAAGGTGTGCCCTGGTTCTAAAATCCTAGATAATTTTACTTCGTCGGCAGCAGGGCCCTTTGTTCTTTATTAAAACTGCTTAGGAATAACCTTGCCACGCTACTGCTACTATTAATAATGTGTAGACCTTATCACATTACAAATTGTATTATGAAAATTGAGTGCCAACACCAGGGAAAACTGATAGGACAGAGCTACCCCATTCTCTGATAAGGGAGCAGACTTCTTCGGACTTCTGCTGGCTCCCTTCTGTGCCTGCGAACAAACTGCAGCCTCCTCAGCCCCCACCCTCTCCACCCTCGAGTACCAATCAAAGGGATCGGTGAGGCCCTTCTGCCAAGTGCCGCCAAGCCTCCTAAAGAACTGGCAAGGAGCTGCTGCACCGTGGCCAGCAGTTTGCATTCAGAACAACCAGCCGGCCTTTCAAAAAGACAGGGACCCAGTCCAATCCACACAGTTCTCAGTTTTTATAAGGACATCTTCCCATAGTTTCCACCTCAGGCTTCCAAGCCACACTTGTCAATTGGGCGTGGTCCTCACTTTCCATGTCTTAGCCTCCTCTTGTGTGAATCAGGAATTCTTCTAAACAAAGAAAGGGTAGGAGAGCAGTGGGGAGCATCTCACTAGATCTGCCCCTCTTTCCCCTCGGGGCTGCCCAGGGGCTCCCCAGGAGGATCTTAACTCCTTCTTCTGATAGTGGTGTTCTGTGAGATGGCTACATGCAGCACTGTCAGGGAGAAGGAGAAGGTTTCCATCTACATACAGTTGATTAAACCCGCTTTGGTGGGGCGTGTCCTTCATTAGGAGCTAGAGAGAGCATCCTCGTCCTGCCAGCAGCAGGAGGACCCTGAGAGGGATACCTCTGCAGGCTTTCTTTCGCCTAGGAAAACCAAATGAGATCTGAACCTAAAGAGTGTCTGGTTTAACTTCCTCAAATCACTCCTTATTCTTCCTGGGAAAGGCCTGCCCAGTGACCCGGACTGATTCTCTGGATTTCAAATGCAAATTGCACACATACGCACGCACACACAGGCACACACACGCTGTCAGAGTTTTTATGGGGTAAATGGTGGCGTCATGAACGTCCAAGTTCAGCACCACTTTTTAACTTTCCATCACCAGGCCTTATCTTTCCAGAAAAGAGATGAAAAAGTCTGAGGGAGGGAGGCGATCGTAGAGATGGGAATGGCTTTTATTAAAAGAGTGTTTTCCCAGACCTTAACTAAACCTCATCCACTTTTGTCAGTCAGGGCCGACAGTTGAGAGCAATATTAGGGGAGGTAATTGCATGTATCAGTCAACAGCTTTTGTCCCGCGGCCGCTGAGAATTACAGTAAAACGGGCACAGGAAAACAGCATACTGGATTAAAGGCAAAAAAGATCTTTCTCCAGTTTCTCTCTACTCACCAGCTGTTATGTTCGGCTATGGAGACAGAAGCAGCAATAATATCTGGGGGAAATCTAGCCTACCACAGTCTGGGGTGGTTTTTTTTTTTTTTTTTTTTTTTTTTCTCCTTCTGTTTTTCCTCCACCTTAAAAGTGATTAAGCTTCGACTTTAAAGAGAAACTTTTTCAAAAAGCATTCTATCTCACCATAGCAACTAAGCTATCGACCGTATATGAATTTTTCTCCCATTCAAGTATATGAACACATTTAAACCGGAATCTTTTACCCTTGCTCAGCCTGACTATAAAACAGCCAACCAGAGCTGTTGCTGTCACTTGGGAACACCTCCCCCATAGTTGCTTATTAAGTAAACAGTTGACAAGACATAGATACATTTTATGTACATTGGATTGTAAATCACACCAAGTCAGAGTTAGCAGAGGGGTCTGAAATTCACCCCCGCTAAGTGGGAGCTGGAAGAAGAGAGGAGAGAGAAGTGCCTATCCTTGTGCACCGAGCACAAATCTGCACAAGAGAAGTGTGAGCATCACCAGGTCCCCGGTGCCGGACACCACACACTGGCCCCTTACCCCCATGCTAAAGAAATTCCCTTTCTCTCCAACATGAGAAAATAACCAAGTCTGTCCAAAAGCTGTCAGAAACTTTGGACGCAAAAGAGGAACATTCTTAGAGCCAAGCCAAGGGTACCCGAGAGGGAGAAGTGGCTAAGCGGGAAAGGACAGAGACCAACTCCAGCAGGATAGCAGGGACCAGAGAACTGTGGCCCTGGGTCATTTCTGAGTGCCTCAGTGAAGCCAGGCGCAGAGCTGAGTCAGCTCCACCATGACCCTGACAGAGGCCAGTTGGGACATGGATGCAGCGGATCACAATAAAACTGTTGTTATTAATGAATTCGATTTTTAAATACTTGAAATCCTATAGCTAAGATCAACTTCATGATGCAACAGTTAACAGGTTTTGTTTTGCTTTCCTTTGCTTTTTACAGATCAAAAGCTGAGGTGTAGAGAGGTGAGGCAACTCACTAAGACATAGTCAATGAGTAATACAGGCAGGATTCAAACTCAGCTGTCTTTCCTAAAGCATTGCTCATGCCACTACAACTTCCCCCTGGGGCGGTGCATGTCTAGCAGTACTTGAGTGTGGACACCAGGGATATAGGGAGCTATAGGATAAAATTTAGTATTTTGGGGGGACATCAAATGTATTTGAATAACAGTGAGTATCATATAGAACGGGAGGAATAGGGTGATGTGGGATTAAGTAATTGCATTAATCAGTATTTTATAGCACACTTTTTCACATTAAATTCAATGGCTGTATTAGAGAGCAGGATGCTATATTCCTATTTTTAAAAAAGTTTGAATAGGTAATGAATTAATGATTCAAATTCAAGCACTACAAATAGTACAAAGTGGAAAGTTTCTCTCTCACTCATCTCCAAGCCCCAATTCCCTTCTCAATAGGCAAATTATTACCTATTTTATGCAAATGCATATATGCATATGATAGGGGAAGTACATATATAGTCTTTTTTTCTTCTTTAAGCGAATAGTAGCCCACTAGACACACTTTTCTGCACATTGCTCTTTTTCATTAAACAAGAAATCTTGAAGTTCATATCTGTAAACAAAGTACTCCCTCATTCTTGTTGACAGCTTTTAGTACTTCATCAAATTGACACATCATTATTTATTTAACCAGTCCTATTAGTGGACTTTCAGAATGTCCTGAAAACTTTGCCACTACAAACAATGCCTCAATTAATAATCTTTTACATGGATCACTTCACACATTTGAGAATATGTATGTGGGATGCATTGCCACAAGTAGGACTGCTAGGTCATTGGGTCAAGTAGGACTGCATTTACATTTTGACAGATATTAACAAATTTCTGTCTATGGAAGTTGTACCAATTGGCAGAGAGCCATTTCTTAGTATTATCAAACTCTTTTAATTTTGCCAATCTGACAGGTGAAAAATGAAATTTCACTGTCATCGTAATTTGCATCTTTCTTCTCCTGGGTTGGGCTGAATAACTTTTCAGGTCCTTAAGAGCCATTTTTCTTTCATTTTCTGTAAGCTGTCCATATCTTTTCCCACTTTTTATGGGGTTTTGGGCTTTTTTTTTAAATGGATTGCAGAGTTCTTTAGAAGGTACAGAAGCTAGCCCTTTGTCTGAAACTTGAGTTGTACAATTTCTCCAGGCCCACCAGTCCACCTCCTCTTGTCAGTTTCCACTGAGAAACCCAGCCCCACCATGGCAGCATGGCATGAGCAGCCTGAATGGCCCCATGTGGACCCATGCTGACCCATCCATACCTGGACTCTCTTGAAACCTGCTTGCTGCCTGGCCAAGCTTCCTTCCACATCCTGGGTTCTTTCCCCAGGGCCTGCTCATGTCCAGTGGACTTCCAAGTCACCCTGATCTAGTTATTCCATCTCCAGGTTCCCCTGAAGAGGTGAGGAGATAAGAGAGAGGCAAGAACTGTACATATTCTCAACACCAAATCCCCACCCCGTATTTATACACATCACTGCTTCTCCTCCACTAAGCATTTCCCATAGAACAGCTCGATGATAATAATCACTATCATGTGTTGAACATTTACTGTGTGCCAAGCACTGATCAAAGCACCTTATATATAGTAATTCATTTCATCTTCAAAGCATCTCAGGAAGGTATTATTATCAACAACTCATTCTACATAGATGACAATACAAGTGACAGAAATGTTCACTAATTTGCAAGGGTGTTAATGCCAGTGTGAAGCCAGGACTGAAAGTCAGGCACTCTGGACTATATATCCACCCAACTCAACCCAGCAGGTATTCTGGACACCACTCAGGTTACATATATCACATGTATGCCCCCCCCACACACACTGCAATGCAGGGAGATTTCACTAATATTTTATGAGATTAAGGAATACTTTATCCTAATACCAACATGATATGAGATCTTGTGGGGCTTATATAAGCCATGATATTGCAAGTTAAAGATGTTTGAGGCCCTAGTTTGCCTAGTTTTTACTGAAAGCCAAGTAAGTGGTACATAAGTCTGAGGAACTATCCATCAACTTCCAAAGAATCAAGGAAATAATATCTAGGAAAACATGGCTTAAGAATTGTGACCTGGGCTGGGACACCTGGGTGGCTCAGTGGGTTAAGCATCTGCCTTCTGTTCAGGTCATGATCCCAGGGTCCTGGGATCGAGCCCTGCATGGGGCTCTCTGCTGGGTGTGGAGCCTGCTTCACCGCCCCCCCTCTCTCTGCCTGCCTCTCTGCCTACTTGTGTTCTCTACCAAATAAATAAAAATTTAAAAAATCTTAAAAAAAAAAAAAAAGAATTGTGACCTGGGCTGATGCCAAGGGCCTACTTGGAAGTGGTGCTCTCTTACTGAAACTGCTACAACTCTCCTATCCGAGGCAGAAATGCATCCCAACCCTCAGCACATGCATATGACAAACCTTACCACAAATAAGTGACTTAGGGATGCCTATTTGTGCCTTATATCTTCATGGCTATTAAACAAACAAACAAACAAAAATAAATAAAAACCAAAAAAACCCTCCCCCAATCAAAATTACATCTCAAAGCCAAATATTCTGGGATGGACAGGAGGGGCCCCAAAGTGACTCATTCAGCTAGGTTTCTGCCATGCCTGATGAGGCCAGCTCATGTCCACCCTCCAATCCTTCTCATTCCCTAAATGACCACAAAGGGAAAAAAACAAACAAACAACAAACAGTCCATGTCTTTATCCGTATTGTATCAATGTAGCTCAAAAAGATGGTTTCTACGCTGTGCCATCTACCTTGGACAGCTGTGGCTGAAAGAGTTTGAAAGCCAGTCTGCCCCCTGACTGAGTGATTCTAGGCAGGAGCAGGTAAAATACAACTCTTTTGTACTAATTCTGTAAGGGATTCCAGCCAGTGTCTCTTACTAACTACACAGTCAGATTTTGAATACTCAGGGCCTAATAATCCAGATGGTGATCTAATTCAATTTTTAGTTCCTCTACCAATATTCCTTTTTGATCAATTGACCATTAATTCAACCCTTGGACTGAAGGAGAATCCATTCATTTATCACCCCTAAAAACATGTTCCGAGTCCCTATTGTGCTATAGGGGCTAGAAATAAAAAGACAAACAAACAAAAAAGTTCCTACTTTTAAGGAGCTTATAATCTATTAAGATATAGGGATTGAAAAGGGAAAAAAAAACTTTTAAGGGCTATTGCAATGCTAGGGAGCTTCTGCTTGGATGGAAGAGTCCACAGGATGACCCTCAAGAACTGAAACCAGGCTAGACGGCAAAAGAGATGCAGGGGAAGTGATGACTGAGTGAAGGCACTAGCAGCTCTAGAGGTAGTGGGGGGAAGTCATCCGAATAGAGGTGCCTCATGAGCAGAGGCCCAGAGATGAGAAAGCCGACCCCCACTTGAGAGGCTACAGCCGTTGAGCATGGCTGCCATCTGAGGTTGAGAGAGGAAGCCCCCAAACAGGAGCAGGGCCAGACTGTGAAAGCCCCAGGCTGTGTCCCCTGTGTCCCACTGAAGGTGGTCAAAGCCATGGAAATGTATGCAGCCTGAGCGTGGGATCACCACAGCAAAACTGCTCGCAGGACTAATAATTCATAATAGAGTTCAAATGACTGTTGAGGCTTAATTGGTTAGTGTTTCGATAAGAGACAAAATCTTCAGCCAAAGAATGACTCCAAATGTAGAATTTGGAAAAATCAAATGAAATTGGTGGGTTAAGTGTCTGGGTGGGAGAAACCCCATTGGCATTTCCCAAATCACATTAAACAATATCTACCATTTCTTTCATTAGCACACACACACACACAGTATCACGTATACATCCGATTATTCATTATAGTACTATTTATAATATCACAAGATTGAAAACCTTCATATTTATTAATTTGGAAATGTTTAAATAAATTATGGTGTATATATAAAATGGAATACCATGAAGCTATAAAAAAGCCCAAGGAAACTCATTATATACTATGTAAAAAGAGCTTTGAGATATAGTATTGAGTGGAAAATGCAGAACAATGCATTTACTACACTACCATTTTTCCATAAAGATATGGGGAGGAGGAGGGGGGAAAAGACCTGCATTTGTTAGTGCATGCATAAAACAACACTGGAAGGAGACACGAGAAAACAATGGCATTTGGCTGTCAGTGGGAAGGGGAAGGGGATGGCTGGGGAAAGCAGGCTTCACTATATTCCTTTTTGTTCCTTTTGAATGATGTAAATGTATTTCCTATTAACAACTGTTCCTGTCCTTGAATAGCTCACAGACCAAACCGATAAACACATGGGCAATAGGGAAGAGCTCATTTAAAACATCTAATAGGCCATAACACGAAGGTAAGAGAGGACTTAAAAAAACATTTGGTCCTGAGCTAGAGAAAATACAACTGGAAAAGATCGTATTCCTCCCATTTCAGTCACTGTTTCTGTTGAACATTTCTGGACTATTCTCAGGCCCATGTCCTGCAGGCAGTTAGTTCATGACTGAATAGCCAGGGGGCTCCTTCCTGAGTCTCCTCACTTTACAGATGTGGAACTTGAAGCACAGCAAGATGAAGGGGCTTGCTTCAAGCCATGTGGGTGGTTAGCAGTGTCCTAAGTGAATCCGCCATGGTGTCTCTTCTGGCAGACACTGACACTACCTCAAAACCAGTGACTTTGGCGGCGCTCAGGACTGGTCGAGACACAATTTGGTCTGTGGAGAGTCCACCTGCCAGTCCTCTTTGGAGACACTGAGTAACCTCTGTGTCCACCAGCCAGTTAGATGCCACCTCCTCTTCTTCTCAGCAGTGGCAAGTGAGCAAACCCATCTAAGGAAGACAGAAGTCATCCTCTCCTGAGGAGTGCTCAGTACCCGAGCTCACTTGGTCCCGGCCACTTCGTGAGACCGGCACCCAAATCCTGGAACTTCTAGGTTGGTTTTTGTGAAGAACAGAATGTGATCCTCTGTTCAGTTAACAAGCGGAAATCTCAATAAGTTACTAATCTTGCCTTAAATGAAACAAAATAACGTTCTATCAACTTTTCATTCTCAAGCTTCAGCCTCTAATGTCTGGATAGAATAGAGCAATCTGTTGTCATCTGCAAATCTGCATGCAGCCAGGCATGCAGCAGTGAGCATGGCTTCAGAAACAGACTAGGGCTTAGCCTGGGGTGGCAGGAGTCCTAGGGATTTCAGAGCCCCAACTTGCTAACATATCTTTCGTTTTTCCACAGACCTGCTCTTCCTGTCCAGGACCTTTCATTGCTCCCAAAACTCTACACAGTTAACCCTTGATCTCCCCTCTGCCCTCCTCATCAGCCTCTTTATTCTTGCTCCTTCCTCTGAGCTTCCCAGCAGCAGCCCCATCCTAAAAATAGCTCCCCACCCCCTTCATCCTGCCTGCTTTTTCATCTTTGGCGCTCTTCCTTTTTTCCTTTCATTTCTAGGTGTCTTTAGAATATGAAGGGGGAAATATCACTTCAGCAAATTTAATAATGAAACAGTCATAATGTATATCACAAAATGGTGAATATTTATTGAGCATTTACTTTGTATCAGGGATTGAGCTAGATAGATTAGATAGATAGATTAGGTAGATATAGATATCTACCTAATCTATCTATCTAATCTATCTATATATCCAGCAATTGTGATCTTGGAATAAAAACATCTTCTGTTTGGCAAGCTATTTTTGTCTCAAAACACGAATGGCCTGTGGAAACAGACTATGATTGGTTTCCACACTATCTACTTACTACGATGACAATAATCGATTGTGTTACCATACGACTCTTTCAAGTAGCCCTTAATTGTGTGAGAGCCACACTCTAGAACAAACCTTCTGGCTGTATGATATTTGCACAGTAGCCAGAAATAGAAGGATGGATGACCATCCCCTTCCACCCTGGGGAAGCCAGGAGACAGAGCTATCTCAGTTTCATTCTTGTGCTACCCAAACTCAAATTTCAACGTCTCTCGCCAGAAACACATCACTCCTGCTTGAAATGCGGCAATACAACATGACAACCCAATGGCTGAAGTCTAAGAGTTTGGGAGAGAAATGAGTGTGAAGATGAACTTTGAAAATTTCTCTCTTCTACCTACAAAGTTCTTATCAACTCTAACTACCTGGGTTGGGGACTTTGATAATGTCTTCCTCTTAAGGAAATTCCACTAGAACTAGAGATCTAAATAACTCATGGAGCTTTGATAATATATATTCTGTGTTCCTCATTGTGCCCCTATTTAAATGACTCGGTTGCTGAATATTTATTTATCTTGTTCATTCTATTAAGATAGTATCTGAACCTGTCCTCCTCTCCTCAAATCTTTCCCCCCTCTCATTGGTCTGCTTTCCACATGCTGCCATAGTGTTATTTCCAATAAAAATACCTGACCAGAATTAGAAACAGACATATCATCCCTTACCTATTTTGCCCACTGATATATCCCGAGACCAATAGGCAAGAAATGTTTTTAACAAATAAAGGAATTGATTAGTGGTCAAGAAAAGCACACTAAAACAGGAAGTTACTGTTATCCATCCATCTACATTTTTTTTGTTTTTGTGTATTAATGATTCTTCCCAGTGCCAGCAGCAATGTGGTAAATGGAGCATCCTTATATTCTTTTTTTTTTTTTAAGATTTTATTTATTTATTTGTCAGAGAGAGAGGGAGAGAGAGAGAGTGAGCACAGGCAGACAGAGCAGCAGACAGAGGCAGAGGGAGAAGCAGGCTCCCCGCCGAGCAAGGAGCCCCATATGGGACTCGATCCCAGGACGCTGGGATCATGACCTGAGCCGAAGGCAGCTGCTTAACCAACTGAGCCACCCAGGCATCCCGCATCCTTATATTCTTGATGAGAGAACTTGACAACAGAGTTTTTCAAAAAGTCTTCATACCTTTTCATTCCAAGTGATTAATTTACCTTAAGAAATTAACCTAAATATTGGACGGAGAAAATAGTTTTCTGTAGACGATGTCTCCCAAACTGTAAAGTACATGGAGTCCAGCAATAATGAAATGTGCAGTCATGGTGGCACAGCCACTCAACAAAGTAGTATATAGTTATCAAAGGTGATTATTAAGGGTGCCTGGGTGGCTCCGTTGGTTGGGCAACTGCCTTCGGCTAAGGTCATGATCCTTGAGTCCTGGGATCGAGTCCCACATTGGGCTCCCAGTTCCATAAGGAGTCTGCTTCTCCCTCTGAACTTCTCCCCTCTTATGCTCTCTCTAAGTCTCTCTCTCAAATAAATAAAATCTTCCTTAAAAAGTGATTATTAGATTTATATAATAACAGGTGAAAAAAGTAACAGCACACACACACTGTGAATACCTCTATCAAATATTCTTAGACACATGCAGAAAAGTGCTAACAAGGGGAACTGGAGTTTGAATTCTGGCTTCCCCATTTATAAATGGTATATGTTTCGGTGGGTTAATCTCTGTGGCCCAATTTCCTCACGTTAATTATAATGTGATGATAAAGATAACAATTACAAAGTAAGTGCTATCTTTGGAGCGCTGTGGCTGACGGGATAAGTAGTGAACAGATACGCTTACTATAATGATGCCTATAAGGGTGATGGAACTGGGCTGCTCTGTCTTTGTTTCCTAAATCCTCAGTGATGTGCTAATAGTACACACATCAGGACCGTGATCTCTTTATCTTTTTCCTCTCTCCTCTGGGAGAAACATCTGGATCTGGATTACTACGGCCATGGTGCTTTTGTCCTCTTCTTCCTAGAAATCCCTATGGTGCTTCCTGCTTGAAATTATTGCTTGGCAGTATTTTTATGCCTGCCTGGAATTCATCATTACATTTTATATGGACATAATGATCCCTGACTCCCCCAGACATGGCTTTCAGGAACAGGGCATTTTAGGGCCCTCCTCATGGACCTTCTGGCACAGGTCCAAATGTGCCACAACAAGTTAATTTGATTTTTAAAATATGTTGATTTGGCGATCATACAGATGGGAGCATGCAGATTGCCCATAATTTCAACATCAGCTTTTTCTCCATTTCTTCCTTAATCATATTTTATTTCTCCAGGGTGACATAGGTGCTAAGAAAACAAACAAATCCTAGGACGGTTTTCCTTGATTTGTTTTTCACATCCATTTGGTTTTACAACTCAGCAGAACGTAAAGTTTGTCTTGTCTCTGAGATTAACTAAATTTGTATCTTTCCCAAACAGAAATAAATATAATAATTGAGGCCAGTGGTATTTAATGCCTAGAAAAAGGAATGTACCCATTGGAAAGCCAGAGGATAGGCCATCTATGACTTCCTGGAAAGAGCCACTTGGAAGGCAGGATTCCCTTCAACAATTTGAAGGATGCTTCCCATCCAAAGGTAAGTATTTCTGTTTAAAGTCTTTTGTGCCCATTATTTCCTTAGGGCAGGAGCCTGCAAGCAAATACCTTTATCTGTGCCAGCTCCTTTTTTGTTTTCCACAATTAGCTTATCTCCAATCATATAAACACACACACACACACACACACGTATGCATACACTATGACAGTCTTTGGTTGTGGAGGTAAAATAGGAAAATAAAGGTTTCTTTAACTTTGAGAGTTGGGTTTGAGGACAAACCAGATTAAAGCTTCGATAGACATACAAAATAATAAATGAATACTGTCATCTGCTTTCCTTAAATTATTTTATTAGAAAGAACATAGTAATTATAATGGAAGCAAACTTGGACTCTGTGGGTTTCTAAAGAAAATTCCTTTGTAGCATCACGGCAGGATTTCCCACCATTTTTCTCTTTCTGATGAAATTAACTCCCCATGGTTGGTCAGCAGGATAATCTAATTTTAGCCAATCAGCTTGGGAGCTGCCGTTGACCTCACAAAGGGAGAGAAAAGTATCTGCAGTCATAGCAACCGCCTGCTCAGCTCTGATCATCTCTGGACCCTTCCGCCTAATGACAGACACCGGCTTGCTTCTTAGATGATTAATCTTTTCCCCTGTGAACCTCCTTGAATACATTAGCCAAACAAGTCTGATAAATTTGTTTATCCCAAGACAATCATTAGAAAATTACCTGCAAAAGTAATTCTCAGTAGAGCAGTTTGTGAATGGAAAGCCATATGGCAGATGAGACTAGAAATAAGCAATAAAATCTCTTGCTGTACATTGCAACAGGTCAGAGAAGTTATTTCCCCTTTAAACTTTATCATTTTACATCAAATCATAAAAGCACAGCAATCTAAAGCCCATTTTACATGGGCAGAAGAAACCTTTATCCACTCACTAGTCATTCCTCCAACACTGTACCTACTATGTGTTAAGCTCTAGAGATGCACCACTGAATATGAGCTTTTTCTGCCATTCTCAATCCTACCATGCAGGAGAAGAGACACATGTGTAAAGAGATAATTACAGCATACCATAAGGGCCATAACTGAGACAAAACAGAGAGCTCTGAGAGCAAAGAAAAGGAGGGGATAACTGTATTTTTCCAGAGTCAACAAAGAGTGTCATGGCTATGACATTCAAATTAGGCAAAAAGGATGAGCAGCATTTTTCCAAAATGGAAGAGTGTTCTATGCAAAGAGAAGAGCGTGAGAAAGACATGAACTTTATGGACAACTGTGATAAAATCCTGGGCAGCAGCATGACTGAAGCAGCTGGATATTGGCCACATCTTTTTCCAGGAAGTGAGACTGGAAATGTGAGTTGGGACAAGATTGACAGTACTTTGTAGGATGGCATGCACACAGTTTTAGGACTTCAAGAAGGCTAGACACTGAGGATGGATGGGAAGAGACAATCTGGAAGCTCTTTCTGAGGCTGAATCAAGAATGTAATTGTTGGCGTATCCTTGGTGATGCTCCTCATTTGTGGAAAGAATGGGAAGACAGTGAGCATTTGTTGCAGCCACACAGCTAATATGGGCCATTTCCATGTGCAGTCACTGGATCCGCTACTACTAAAGGGTCAGTTTGATGAGTGGGAAGGAGGGCAGGGTCTCCATTTGGTTGAGAGTTTGCAAATGAGAGAATGTATTAAAAGCAGCTGATGAGACAACAGTGTGGTCACAAATGTGGGCATAGCCTCATTGATCCTACAGGCTTTTATAAATCAACATTTGACAAACCTCCACCCAAACCAGAGGTCAGGCAGCAGAAGGCTGGACAGCAGCCACGGCAGTCTGAGTCCAGATGTGGACACTAGCAGTGGCAGAACAATCAAGCTGATGCCAGAACAACACTCTGGTTCCATTAGGACAACTTCAGAAACACAGACTGGAATGAAAGCTATCATGTAGCCAGAACCATCACTGATAACATTCTCCAATGCTACTCAGGAACCCCAGGAAAAAAGGTGTTCCAAGCCCAGACAAAGACCCTGGGCCAGAGGATTTCTCCATCTACAAGTCTGTCTAGGGATCCCGGTCCGGGGCTGCGAGACTCTCATGTCTTCTAAGAGGAATGTCACTCTATCAAATCCATCCACAAAAACCTCAGAAAGAAGCCAATCATTAAGCTAAGGAGTTGGTATTTTCTATAGAATTTTCTAAATAATCTGGAGTGAGCATGTAATTAAGTTTTTCAATATAAACATATCTTCAAAAAAATGACACATCAAATGACCTCAAATGCTATGTGTCTGTCATAGCAAACACACAGCAAGTTAGACATAAATCATTGCAAGGGCTGACCAAACATGGCTCAAGACGAGTCCTGTGCCAAGCCCTCCACACTGCCTGAGTCATTTACTCCTCACAGGAGACCCAATGAAAAGGGAGTTCTGTGGGTATCTCCTGGTTTTATGAGGAAAGGGAGCTGGAAGTGTTTATCTTTAAAAAAAAAACAAACTTATAAACGTAATTATAGTTTTAGATAGCCTCTTCTTTAAAAAAAAAAAAAAGGAACAAAACTCTGTTGATTCAAGATTTTAAAGAGAATATTGTCTTGAAGCTATTATTAATATATATATATATATATATGTAATTAGATCTATGTATGTTCTGAGCACCTGTATGCCAGGCTGTGGAGTACAAGGCTAAGTGAGTGATACAATGAGGGAGATGCAGACCGCTGAGCATGCAGTAGTGTGACACGTGCCTCAAGGGTGGGCTGTGCAGAGTACTACAGGAGCACACAGGTGGCACAAATCAGCCCACGAGTGCCTCGTTTGAGCAAGAACTGCCCTTCACTGAGCGCCAGGCTCCATATTTGAGACTCAACAAACAGTACCTCATTGACACCGCATGACGACCTCACGAGGCACTGCTTTCCCTGGACATTTTGTTGCTGTGGAAGGTGGATCTTGGAGGTTAGGGAGCTTGTCCGCAGTCCCATGATCATTAAATTATAGCTTTAGGATTTGAGCCTTAGTCTGTATGATTCCAAGGTTGTAAATCACAAAAATACACCGTATGCCCATCTCACAAGCTCGAGTTCTCTTCGCCTGGACGATCAGAAACAAACACCCGTGTTCACACTGGAAGGGCTCTTCCTTATATTTGCTTCACCTGTTCCTCAGTTTGTCTTCTTTGCTCTCCCCCACAGCAGACCAAGAGACAATATTTTCCCAAGGACCCACGGAATATTTCTTTGTGAAAGAACCTGTGCTTCAGTTCCAAACGACACTGGCTACATGTTTAATTTTTTTCTCTGGCTCTCTTTAGACCCTGGAGATTTGCTGGAGACCCCATTCTCTCTCTCTTTCTTTAATGCTGCAAGCCCATAGTCTACCTTCTTACAAAGAAGTTCTCCATCAATAATAATAGGTCCTCTATTTCCGCCCCCTCTGAAACCCATTTGATCAGGACTATTGACCCTAATCCTAACTGTAAAGGTAAGGCAATGTGTGTAAAACCCAAAGAGACAAGACACCACTAAAACAGTTTGCGCATACTGGAACATGTACCTTACTACATGTGTAACTTACTGAAGTGTTTAAAAACCATGGCTCAGCACCCTCAGGGCAGTAAACAGCTCTACTCAGTGTTAAAGGGAGACCAAGTTACAATGGTGCATCCAATCTGATCCCTTAAGTGGATCACTATCAACAGAAAATTATTGGAAAGTGACAGAGCACAAAAGATGCTAAGGTGGGCAGAGGAGTTTGAAGCAGGTAAAAGATATAGTAAGTAATAGGAGGCAATGGGGAGCTATAGTGAGGCCCTCCATGAGGGTAGGAAGTCTCATCATTTAACCCAGGGTTACTGAAAACTCTGAGTATAAGGCCAAAACCCTGAATCTTTCATACAAATGTTTTTCATGTACTTTCTTGCTTTAGCCCAGAGGAAATGACCTTTAGGACAAACCAATCTCGGTAGAAAGCCTGAGTATCTCATGGCAGACGTACATCCCCACATTTTTGTTCAGGCAAAAGTGTCCATGGGCAGAGTCCATCTGAATTAAACAAAGGGTCTAACAAGTGGTCAGGAGTACCTGACAGAGTTCTGATCCCCTGGGACAAGAGGATTGGCTGATAGCCTCTGACAAGCATGCTGAGGTCCAGAAAGGGTGACCATTTCCACCATAGTGAGCTAGAGAAAAAATGAGAAGCCAGGACAGAAACCCAGATGGATCACACACTGTAACTCTAGAACAATCTGCTATCTGCTGTTTTCTCAGCTTCCAAGGTTTCTTCTAAATCATGTTGTATACCAATGATAGAAGAATTATTTCATGTCCTTGCTCAAGAGCCTACTAGAGCTCCTCCTATTACTGTGGTGATCATACCTCCTTGTTTGCTAGAGTGTCCTGGTTTACACCTGTGATCCTCATGTAATTACTAATGGTATCTCCTCCCACCCTCAATAGTGTTCCAGTTTGAATAATTATGTGGTCACTGTATCTTTTAATCTGCTTCATACTCCTCTGCCCACCTTACCATCTTCTTTTATGCTCTGTCGCTTTCCAATCATTTTCTGTTGATAGTGACCCACTTAAGGGATCAGACTGGATGCACCATTATAACTTGGTCTCCCTTTAACACTGAGTAGAGCTGTTTACTGCCCTGAGGGTGCTGAGCCATGATTCTTAAACACTTCAGTAAGTTACACATGTAGTAAGGTACATGTTCCAGTATGCACAAACTGGTTTTGGGGGCTAACTTTGAAGTTAAACACAAGTGTGGTGGAACCCTGAGAGTGCAGCTTACAAACTGTGTGACCATGAGCATACTGTATCCCCTCCGGACCAGGCTTTCCTCATCTGTGAAGATAGGCATAATCACAGAACCTAAGCTCCAGGGCGAGTCATAAACTGCAGGTGAGAAGAAGCAGGTCAGGTGCCTCCGGTAGTCCTGCCGGCTGAGGGTGAGGTCATCCATCACCAGAGCTCCCACTGCCGGCTCAGTGCCGTGCTGCCTGACAGGTGACAGTTCCACAGCACAGCGGCCGCACTAGCAGCAGTGATAGCCTGCACATGTTGAACGCACTTTTGAGGCATATCTGGTGGATGATTGTGTCTTAGTCAGATGTGATTTATCCAGGGAGTGCTGTCAGCAGAAAGGAGGTAGAGGATGAAGGCTAGAGTGTATGGAGAGGAGGGAGGAGAAGCGAAGCAAGAATGTGATCTCAGCTTCAGATGAGCTTCAGCCGGATCCCATGGAGAAGCTCTGGAGCACAAAGTACATCCCAAAGTGGGTTCCAGCTTGAGCAAGAGGGCTGGCCTTTTGTACCCCGTGCAAAGTGGTCATTAGCCAAGGTCTGGAGGGGCGTATCCTCTGGGGTAATGAATGCAGCTGAGGGATGCAGCTGGCAAAGTGGTTGCTACTGTGGGTGCCAGCAGCATATACATTGATCTATGATTCCCACGCGGACCCATGCACGCTCCACCATGCCTAGGTGACCTCAGGAAGACTTTGGAGGCTTGTATGTTTAATACGTGTGACCAAACTCAAGTCACTTAACTTCTCTAAGACTCAGTGACTTTATCTGCAAAATGAAGCTGGTAATACTTAATATTGCAGGTTATTCTCAGGATTTAGAAATAACACATTCCTAATCCTGACAGTAAATGGGATGGAACTGCACATCTTTTTCTCACAGCCAGATTTTTCTTTGTTCGTTATTTCACTTACATGCCTTTCCTCTGGCTCTCTCTCAACACTAGCCCCCGGGAAAGTGGTGCCTGATCGCATATGTGCAACACACACACACACACACACACACACCCTTCCCCTCAAACTGCACCCACTCAAAATAACCTCCACAACAGTACCCTCTACTTTATATTTCCGTATCTAAATCCTTCCTTCCTCTTCCCTCAGCCTCATCCTCTTCTTCAAATTTACACTGTTCTTGTCCTTCTCTGAAATCTCTTTTCACTTAATTCCATATAACTTAACACTTCAGTGATTTCTAGTTGTTTAGTGTTTGTTTGGTCTCTTCCAACCAGATTTTAAATATCTACTCCCCCATCCCCGCTCCAGAGCTCAGGCATTCAGGGCTAAGCATCTAGTGGGGACTCAGTATATCCTTTTGGTTCGGGTAAGAATATTTTTTGATCAGAAGAACAATGAAATACCTCGATTGACCATTTCCATTCTCAGGATTCTCAAAGCTAGCGAAATTCTTCACTCAGATCCAGAGGTGCTCATCTGACAACCCAGAACAATAATGCATGTAAAATGAATGATAATGGCTTCCCCTGTAATTTAGCTCACAGATGAATCTTAGGTGAGATTTTTCTATTGGGTTCTAACAGTCTCTGAAAATTGGTGCCCTAGGAGGTGCAAAGTGGAATGCCCAACACAGCTCTGATTATCAACTGCAGCCTATGCATGCATTACCATAACGGCAGGTCTAGGCTGCTCTCAGCATCCTGAAATCTTTGATTAAATCAAACCTTAAGTATTGAACAAGTGTGGGTGTGTCCTAATTTATGCAATAAATATGTCTCTAAAGAGTGGATTTATGCAAATTGACATTTTTGGGGAGAGGGGATCAAATTCTAATTGAAATTCCATTGGAGCACTCTTTAATTGATGGCATAATGCTACTGGAAATTTTTCTTGTAAATGATTACCATTCAATTATTTAGTTAGTTTTAATATAGCATTTTCAGTCTTTTTAAGGCAGGATATATATATTTTTTCTTTCTCAGACTTGTAGAGAAATAAATTTAAAAGCCACCATGATTCGAGACCTTTTTTTTTTTTTTTTGGCATCTTTTTCCCAAAAATGAAATAGGTTATTTTATTTGTGTATTTTAAAAATACCACCGAAGGGACATTAGGGTGGCTCAGTGTGTTAAGCATCTAACTCTTTTTTTTTTAAAGATTTTATTTATTTATTTGACAGACAGAGATCACAAGTAGGCAGAGAGGCAGGCAGAGAGAGAAGAAGCAGACTCCCTGCTGAGCAGAGAGCCTGATGCGGGGCTCTATCCCAAGACCCTGAGATCATGACCTGAGCCGAAGGCAGAGGCTTTAACCCACTGAGCCACCCAGGTGCCCCAAGCATCTAACTCTTATTTTTGGCTCAGGTCAGGATCTTAGGGTCATGGAATTAAGCCCTGCATCAGGCTATGCACTCAATAGGGAGTTACTTGAGATTCTCTCTCTCCCTCTACCTTTCCCCCATGTGCTCACACACATGCTCTCTCTCTCTCAAATAAACAAATAAATCCTCAAAAAAAAAAAAATACCACCTATTTTTATGGCATAATATCTACTTTAAAGATAAGGAAGTGAAAATTCCAAGAGATTAAATATCCAAGGTTACACAGTATATTAGTATGCTAAGGCTAAGTATATTAGTATTCTAATGCAGTACCAAATGCTGCAGTTGCTTAAACAACAGAAATTTATTTTTCCACAGTTCTGGAGGCTAGAAGTCTGAGATCAAGGTATTTGTAGGGTTGGTTTCTTCTGAGGCCTCTCTCCCTGGCTTCTAGATGGCCTTCCTCCCCCTGTGTCTTCACAGGGTCTTCCCTCCGTGCCTCTGGTGTGCTAATCTCTTCTAGAGACAGCAGTCATATTGGATTAGGGCTCAACCTAATGACGCAATTTAACCTTAAAGATCTCGTTACAGGCCCTGTGTCCAAATGCAGATGCATTTGGAGGTACTGGAGATTTTAGGCTCTATAGTTCAGCCTATGCCAAACAGCCAATGAGTGAAGCTCTCAGATTAGAACCCAGCAACTCAAAGGTCTAAACCAATGCTCTTCTTCACTGTACTTTCTGTGTTTATTTCTAGCTATGAGTTGTTTGTGGAATTATTTTAAGAGGAAGGTATTAAGTAAATATGAGGTTTCATTTACATTCCTATGTTCCATACACAGCATTTCTGCTCTAATACAATATATGTGTACCTGAAAAACACAAACAAAACCTTGCTTTCTGCAAAACTGCACATGAAAATTAACAGACTTTACAGGGAAAATAAGGTTAGGCAGACCCCTCAGGAACTGTAGAGCTTTGTAAGAGAGTGTTAATAAAAACAATAACAGTTCTTTAAAAAATCCTTAGCAGTTAAATCTCTATTAGCATTAGCACCTCGCCTCAAATCAGTCTCCAATGTTTGCAACCTTAAGCCCAAAGCCCCTCTTCCCTTGAAATGTATGTATCAAATAATACATGTTTCCAATACAGACCACTTTCATCAAAATTTAAAAATCTGATCCTGAGTGCAGTCTTCATAAGGGTGGTGTCCTAATACTCTTCTAAATACTGTTTAGAAAGAAGTACCCTATTCCTGGGGACCAGTGAGCCATGAAGGAATCCTAATCTGTGAAGTCTATACATGCTTTTCTTTCCAAGAGCTGGTAAAAAGATAATTATTATACTAATAGTTACCATATACTAGCAGGCAGACCCTGGGAGATGTCTCTTACACATCTGTAATCCTCACGGCAACTCTGCAAAGTAGGTATTTTTATCTTCATTTTTCAGCCAAGGAAACTGAGGCTAAAAGAAGTTATGAGACCTCTCCAAAAACACACAGACTCCCAGCAGTGTAGCCAGGATTTGCTCCTAAACGTTGCTTGTTCAATTGCTCACCTGTTCCACACTTCACAGGTAAGCTGGCCTATTGGGTGTAGGTCCAACCATTTGAACAAACACCAATTTTAGTTAGCTGCAACAATTACCACCATCCTCACAACTTTCCTCCCAAAAGTGAACGGTCTAATCAAAATGTGTTTTCTGGCCATTGTAAAGTGAGATGACCTTACTGCTCATGAGATAGGAAACAGCAACTGAGATGGGATGGTTCATCAAACCTGCACACAAACTGTTGGCATGCCAGACTCCCAACCCTTTTCGTAGGCTTTGATTTTTTTTCTTTTTTACCTAAATCCAGAACTTTATAGTAATCTCTGTTAATTTTCATCATGTTAGTTTAAACCCATTATTCCAGGAATTGGTTATCTTTTTACACTTGTCATCTGTCTATGAACTTTCCCTCACAATCTGGACTTCTCTGCAAATGTGATGAATATTATATATGCCTTCATTTAAGTCATTAATAGACACTGAACAGAACAAGATCAAGGTTAAGACCCTTTTCTCTTCTAAAGAATCTCTCTCCATAGTCACAGAGGCATGCTGTTAATCCAACCAACTCTTCTGCCATCCAGGTTTTTAATGAGAGACTGTATCATCTTGCTGAGAATAAGATAATGGCTTGTCAACGCACTTGGTTCTTCTGCATTTGGTTCTGACAATTAATAACTCTGCTTTTCTTTTAGGTACTTAGAAATCATTAGATTTGTAATTTGTTTTCAATTATTGCCCAGGATCAGCATTATAATTTCATCACCCGACAGTTTCGTTAACAGCAATAGAATGTGCTCATTTCCTGTCTCCCTGCCCCACTCACGTGGTTGGCAAACTCTCTTTAAGTTTTGTCAGCAGCAGATTGGTGGTCACATCTGTAGACTTAGTAATCATCCTGCATATGTCACTCAAAAATTGAGGTACGAATCTATTTAAAGGCATGAACTTATTTAACTTTTTATTCTGTCCTAGTCAAATATGTCCTGTCTAGAATATTTACCCTAGATTTTAAAGTCTGAACATTATGTTCTTCAATAAGGAATAGAGACATTGGTTTTATCTGTCCTTCCTCTTTCCACCTTCTATTAATACTACAGTTGAACTTTTAAAAACACAGGGGTTAGGAGTACCACTACCACCCACAAACCCCCACATAGTCAAAAGTCCACATATAACATTTGACTCCCTTAACTACTAGTAGGCTACTGTTGACCACAAACCTCACCAATAACATAAAAAGTCATTAACAAACATTTTATATATGTATTATATATTGTATTCTTACAATAATGTAAGCTAGAGAAAAAGTGTTATGAAGAAAACCGTAAGGAAGATAAAATATTTTTACAGTACTGTACTATAAAAAATCTGTGTATAAGTGGACCTGCACAGTTCAAACCCAGGTTATTCAAAGGTCAACCATATTCTGTCATTCCAAAGTTGTACATATTTTTCTTCTTGTTCTGAATGTCCTTTTTGTGGTCTTTGGTGTTTCATGAGGCTTAAAGAATTTTTTTTAAGATTTTATTTTTTTTAACACAGAAAGAGCAGAAGCAGGGAGAGTGGCAGAATAAAAGAGAGAAGCAGTGTTCCCACTGAGTGGGGAGCACAATGCAGGACTCAATCCCAGGACCCTGGGATCATGACTTGAGACAAAGGCAGAGGCTTAACCCACTGAGCCACCCAGGAGCCCCTATTTTATTTTATTTCATTTCATTTTGTGAGAGAGAGAGAGCGTGTGAGTGGGTGGGGATAGGGAGAGGGAGAAAGAGAATCCTAAGTAGGCTTCATGCCCAGTGCAGAGCCCAACACAGGGTGGATCTCATGAGCTTGAGAGCGTGACCTAGCTGAAATCAAGAGTCAGACAATTAACTGAGCCACCCAGGTGCCCCCATGCATTTTAAAATTAACCCTTCTTACACTCTCTAAACAAGATTGTGCCACTTTTGCACTAATATTCACTTACGTGGCCATTCTTCCATAGCTCCTTACAATCTGAGCTCATTGAAGAACTCCCTGGGCAATCACATTTCTCTCTTTTGATACTTCCCTCAATATTTTGAATGAGTTCTTTAAGATTTTTGGAACAAGACTTTTTTGTGATTTTGTGTCAAACCATTTTGAATATGAAAGATATATTTGTGGGCACCTGGGTGGCTCAGTGGGTTAAGCCTCTGCCTTCGGCTCAGGTCATGATCTCAGGGTCCTGGGATTGAGCCCCGCGTCGGGCTCTCTGCTCAGCGGGGAGCCTGCTTCCTCCTCTCTCTCTGCCTGCCTTTCTGCCTGCTTTTGATCTCTCTCTGTCAAAAAAATAAATAAAATCTTAAAAAAAAAAGAAAGGAAGGAAGGAAGGAAGGAAGAAAGAAAGAAAGATATATTTGTTTCACAGGTTTGTGGATGGTTGGGAAATATTGTAACACAGATCTTGGGATTTGCATGTTTTCTTAATTTATGCATTAATTTACATAACAACTTAATATTTTAAAGAGCTTACAATGTCTCACCAATAACTAAACTTGAATCTTAGTTTTAATGTTTTCATGTTAAAAGAATGTTTAACACATTCTTTTAATTATGAGACACCTATAATTAATCTATGAAATATATAATTCTTTGTAGGTTTATTTTTAAGATTTATTTATTTATTTTAGAGAGAGACAGCACAAACAGAGGAAGGGGCAGAGAGTGAGGGAGAGATTCCTCAGACAGACTCACTACAGAGCACAGAGCCCTATAAGGGGCTCCATCCTAGGACCCTGAGATCACAAGCTGAGCTAAAACCAAGAGCTGGACACTTGACAAATTGAGCCATCCAGGTGCCCCAGAGTTATTTTTAAATTAGTAAACTAAGTTACGAACTTGATCATATTTACATAAAGGTAGAGTAATCAATTCAGTTAAAATTTTTATATTGTTTTAATAGAAGCTACACTAGTTAAATAGTGCATTTGTAGTTTTAGTCACATTTTCAGCTCAACAAAATGTTTCAAAATCCTTAAAAAAATCTGGAAACTTGGCAAAGCCAAAGCATATTTTGTCAATATATCTAGCTTAATTTTTAAACCCATGTGAGCTCTAGAATAACTTCATTCATCTGCTTTCTATTAATTTATCCTGAACTCATCAAAATGTAACATTGAAAGAACTACTTGATGTCTCCAGAATTTAAATTTTTAAGTACTCTTCTTGGAATTATAGTAAGTAGGAATCAACTCTCAAACATGTAAAATTTATGTCAAAATGTGTAACTCCATAGATGTAAACTTAATTAAAATTGCTTAGAAGACACTTGATGAGGTTATAAGAGCTTATGGATAAACAATGGGTTCTGTGCTCTTTACTTTGCAAGACTAAAGCATTATTTGCTAAGAGAAGTGCACGCCTATAAACAAAAGCAACCAACACATGCCATGCCTCTGGCCACATCTTCTCTCCATTTAGTTGACATGGATGTCAGAATGCACTAAGTGGAGACACAGTGGGACTCAGGAATAAAGCCCAACAAATGATCACACTAAGTGGTAGGAAGAAGGTACACTGGGGATTAAAACTGACCTTTGGCCTGGTAGATATTCTGTTCTTAGTCATCTGTGTGTTTTCCCTGCCCAACATGCTGCTTGGTCCATAATAAACTTTCAAAAATATTCATTAAGTAAATGTACTAATAGATGAAATAATGACTGATTCCATGGCTAACGACTTAATAGACTTGAGACTGTGAACAGACTTCTTGCTAAAGTCAGGAGTGCTTCTGGATTCGGCAAAGCTGAGCCTACAGAAGGTGGGTATCATAAATGCTGGCAAGAGACAAGGGTCTACTAGAAGGAAGGTGGTGTGCTGGTGAATGTTTAAGAACCAACTTGCCATCAGGGAAATACAAATCAAAACCACAGTGAGATACCACCTCACACCAGTCAGAATGGCTAAAATGAACAACTCACAAAACAACAGTTGTTGGCAAGGAAGGGGAACTCTCTTACACTATTGGTGGGAGTGCAAGCTGATGCAGCCACTCTGGAACACAGTATAGAGGTTCCTCAAAAAGTTGAAAATACATAGCTACCCTATGACCCAGCAGTTGCACTACTGGGTATTTATCCCAAAGATATAAATGTAGTCATCAAAGGGGCACCTGCACCTCAAAGTTTATATAAGCAATGTCCACAATAGCCAAACTATAGAAAGAGCCCAAATGTCCATTGACAGATGAATGGATAGAGAAGATGTGATATATTTATACAATGGAATATTACTCAGCCATCAAAAAAATGAAATCTTGCCATTTGCAACAATGTGGATGGAACTAGAGGGTATTATGTAATCAAAATAAGCCAATCAGAGAAAGACAACTATCATATGATCTCACTTACATGTGGGATTTAAGAAACAAAACAGAGAATCATAGGGGAAGAGAGGAAAAAATAAAACAAGATGAAATCAGAAAAGGAGACAAACCATAAGAGATTCTCAATCATAGAAAACAATCTGAGGGTTGCTGGAGGGGAAGAGGGTGGAGAGATGGGGTAACTGGGTGATGGACATTAAGGAGGGCATGTGATGTAATGAGCACTGAGTATTACATAAGGCTGATGAATCAATGACCAATACCTCGGAAACCAATAATACATCATATGTTAACTAATTGAATTTAAATTTTTAAAAAAGGATCAACTTGCCAGAAAAAAAATCCCTGATTTACAGCATTAGTCAATTTTCATAATATAAACATTCTCATAATGACTAAGGTGACATCATTGAATGTAGAGTTGGGAAGAGAGTCAAACAATCCACAATCCCTGACATGGTGTGAGTGGCTTCAGTGCACCAGTAAGCTACTCAAGACATCAGTGATATCCCAGGTTTTGACCACTTTTTCTTGTGTGTGTATATATGATTTTATTCAAATAAAAAATGAAATGAAGGGCGCCTGGGTGGCTCAGTTGGTTAAGTGACTGCCTTCGGCTCAGGTCATGATCCTGGAGTCCCGGGATCGAGTCCCGCATTGGGCTCCCAGCTCCACGGGAGTCTGCTTCTCCCTCTGACCTTCTCCTCATTCATGCTCTCTCTCACTGTCTCTCTCTCAAATAAATAAAAAAAATATTTTTAAAAAATGAAATGAAATACCTTAATTTCCAACTATACAGAAATGCAAAAATTTAAGTTGACAAAGTAGATGAATATTTATGGACATGGGAAGATATTCTGTATCAATATTTATTGATGGAGGGAGATCTCAAACCAGTTAATACAGCATAGCACTTTACTGAAAATATAAACACATAATCAAATTGACACCCAGAATAGTCCAGAGTGAAACTATAGATTATCAAAGAAAGAGATCAAATATCAAAAGCAATCAGGGAAAATAGACATCTTAGCTACTAAAGACAATATGGACTTCTCATCAGTAGCAAGGGAGACCAGAATATCATTGAATAGTATCTTCAAAGTGTTGAAAGAAAATACTGTCAACCTAGAATCCTATAACCAAGCAAATTGCCATTTAAAAATAAAGACAAGTAAGGATAAGAGAGATCATAATACACAGAAATCATCACTTAAAAAAATGCTAAAAGAATCTGAAAGAACTGCTAAAATAAAAAGAAGTACAGACAGAAGAAGTAGAATACCGAAGTAAACTAAAAGTGTATTAATTGGTGTTAAAATTTTAAGAGTAACAACTAAAACTCTAGAGATTCTAAAAATTTTCACACAGTTAAAAAGAAATTTTAAAATGTAATTGACCCTCAAAAAGGCAAGAAATGGGAAATTAGAAAAAAGCATACAAGACAGAATAAATAGGATATACAAGTAATAAAAATAAATTTAAATCAATGTAATTAATGTAATTAAATGAAGCTCATCAGTTAAAACAGAGGTTGTTGAGTTTGGGGGGAAAAAAATCCAGCTATACGCTACTTACAAGAAACACATCTAAGACAAATTGATATTGGGAAGAATTTTTAGATACATACTTGCTTAATGTTGAGGCTGAAGTTACTACAGTTTTGCCAAGTCAGACACTGACATTCTAAGTAACCACTTTTAAAAACTTGATTAGAGCTGCCTTTAATGAAATATATGTGGTACTTTTACGTATGTATATACATACATGTGTGTATACCTGTATGTGCTATGTATGATGGAAATGCCGGCCAAGATTCCTTAGCATTAGAGCTTTTTGCCTTCCTTTTTTTTTTTTAAGATTTTAGTTTTTTATTTGACAGACAGAGATCACAAACAGGCAGAGAGGCAGGCAGAGAGAGAGAGGTGGAAACAGGCTCCCGCTGAGCAGAGAGCTTGATATGGGGCTCCATCCTAGGACCCTGAGATCATGACCTGAGCCAAAGGGAGAGGTTTAACCCACCTAGCTACCCAGGCGCCCCGAGCTTTTTGCCTCCTAAAAGTATTTCTAAGCCATGTTCTTGAATATGCTGATCAGAATCTTTCCTTCAAGTATGCTAAACACAGTTTTATGGTCTAGAAGAAAATGTGCATGCACGTATAGACAGACAGCCAATGATCATAGAACGTTACCACTGAAAAGACTTGAGTGATCCTCTAAATGTGCTTTTAAAGATCTCAGATCCTTTGGATGCTCTGAATAAAGTTACGAACCCGGGGGGGGGGCGGGATTATGTCCTTAAACAAAATCATGCATGTTATTTGTGGAGATTATGGGATTTACCCATCCCCTGGAAATAAATTCTTGAAATACACTGATAGCCATAGCTGGTCCCCATTTCAGAAACCTACAGTGACAAGATAAACCAAAAGAGTTGCTAGGAAAAAATAGTGTTAAGTATGCCCAAGTCTCCCTGACCAGGTTGTGGCCAAAGCGGGACAGAGGCCTGCCTCTCTCAATCTGTCATGAAGTGTTCCATCCACCAGTGCTCACTTTACATTTCCCCACACTCCTGGTGTCATTCCTTGAAAGAGCACTTCTAACAGAAATGGAGGAAATGTGACAAAAATGCCAGGTAACATTTCCTTCTATCTTCAGAGCCATTTTAAATGAAATTCTTAAAACAAAAGATTAGTTAACTATTAGTTCAATGAATACAGAAGAGTCATATGGGCCAAATGATGATGAAAGAATCATCATAATGTATGCTATATTTAGAGAGGCCTTGAAGATATATCATGCCTTAAAAATCAGGCATGCACATAAAGAGAAAACAGAGAGCAGCTAAGGGTAAGACAGGTTGGTCTCTTAAACCATAATCCTTTCTAATAAGGGGCTCCTCAGATTTTAGAATGTTACTTGTCTCTTAAAAGCACCTTGGGTACTATCAGAAAAATGTACTATAGAATTATAAATCATTATTAATAATTATATGTAGATTTTTAACTGAGTGGAGATGGAAATGGTCTTTCAGTAATTCATGCAAAACTGGTCATGTCTTGAATGGGAGAAGATATTTGCAAATGACATATCAGATAAAGGGCTAGTATCCAAAATCTGTAAAGAACTTATCAAACTCAACACCCAAAGAACAAATAATCCAATCAAGAAATGGGCAGAGGACATGAACAGACTTTTCTGCAAAGAAGACATCCAGATGGCCAACAGACACATGAAAAAGTGCTCCACATTACTCGGCATCAGGGAAATATAAATCAAAGCCACAATGAGATACTATCTCACACCAGTCAGAATGGCTAAAATTAACAAGTCAGATGTTGGTGAGGATTTGGAGAAAGGGGAACTCTCCTACACTGTTGGTGGGAATGCAAGCTGGTGCAACCACTCTGGAAAACAGCATGGAAGTTCCTCAAAAAGTTGAAAATAGAGCTACCTTATGACTCAGCAATTGCACTACGTGGTATTTACCCTAAAGATACAAATGTAATGATCCTAAGGGGCACATGCACCTGAATGTTTATAGCAGCAATGTCCACAATAGCCAAACTATGGAAAGAACCTAGATGTCCATCAACAGATGAATGGATAAAGAAGATGTGATATATATCACAGAATACTATGCAGCCATCAAAAGAAATGAAATCTTGCCATTTGCGACAACGTGGATGGAACTAGAGGGTACTATGCTTAGCGAAATAAGTCAATCAGAGAAAGACAATTATCATATGATCTCCCTGATATGAGGAAGTTGAGAGGCAACGTGGGTGGTTTGGCGGGTAGGAAAGAAATAAATGAGACAAGATGGGATCGGGAGGGAGACAAACCATAAGAGACACTTAATCTCACAAGACAAACTGAGGGTTGCTGGGGGGAGGGGGGTAGAGAGAAGGTGGTTGGGTTATGGACATTGGGGAAGGTATGTGCTATGGTGAGTGCTGTGAAGTGTATAAACCTGGTGATTCACAGACCTGTACTCCTGGGGCTAATAATACATTATATGTTAATAAAAAAATAAAAAATATATTTTAAAAAAACTGATCATGTCTTCCTCTAAGATTTTTTAAAGTAAGGGCTTGGATTGAACACCATGGTCAAGAGACAGAAACAAGAAAATCTCCTTTGATTTCAAAAACTGCCTTATATTTCTTTGTTATCCTGCCTCAAAACTAAATCTTCTATACTTTACTTTAATTATTGAGAAATGTAGTTTTCTGAAGGGCACCTGGGTGGCTCAGTCAGTTAAGCCTCTGACCCTTGAATTCAGATCAGGCCATGATCTTGGGTCCTGGGATCAAGCCCTGTGTCAGCTGGGTTCCATGCTCAGCAAGGAGGCTTGAGGATCCTCTCCCTTTGCCTCTGTCTCTCCCCCCCTGTTGGTACCCACTCTCTCAAATAAATATATAAATCTGAAAGAAAGAAAGAGAGAGAGGGAGGGAGGGAGGGAAGAAAGGGAGGGATGGAATGAGAGGGGGGAGGGAGGGAAGGAAGGAAAGAAGGAAAGAAGGGAGGAAAGAAGGGAGGGAGGGAGGGAGGAAGGAAAGAAGGAAGGAAAAGAAAGACAGTTGTTTGACAAAAAAAGACTCAAACTCTTTATGAGAGGTGATGTATATATGAAAATAATTTTGTTTTAGCTATCAAAGTATCCCTTCATTAAGTGGAATGTGTTAAAGATGGGGAAATAAAGTAAGATTTATGTTCCCCCATAAATATGAAGGACACTGTCTTGAGTCACTGCCTATGGGCTTATCAACATGGATGTCTCGTCCTGAAAACCTATCCCAGTGTCAAAAAGAGACACTACATTTGGGAATTCTATGAATGATTGGATCCAGAGACAAATTCATATTTTAATATTGCTAATTTCTGAATTTTCCTTACTGGATGAGTGAGTCAGAAACATGCAAGTTTGATTCAAATAGTGTGCATGATGGACCTGTGGCAGAAGAGAAATAGAAAGTTAACCCTTCTCTACCAGATTATAAACCATAGGAGGACAGGCCCCTTAACCTCTCCATAGCCATGTCTTTGTGCTTAGCACAAACTCTAGGAAAATAGTTATTGAACTAATGACTTAATGTATACATTTTCCTGGTATACTTGTAGTTTTTTTTTTTTTAAAGATATTTATTTATTTATTTATTAGAGAGAGAGAGCACAAACTCAGGCAGACAGAGTGGTAGGCAGAGGCAAAGGGAGAAGCAGGCTCCCTGCTGAGCAAGGAGCCCAACGCAGGACTCGATCCCAGGACGCTGGGATCATGACCTGAGCCAAAGGCAGCCGCTTAACCAACTGAGCCACCCAGGCGTCCCATATACTTGTAGTTTTTATTTGAAGCACCTAGGCTTCAAAATCTGGAAGAATTTATTTAAATTTACATAAATATTTTTATTTAGAAAAATACAATCCCTACTTCTCTGTAATTTTGTGTAAACACAAGCAGGAAAACAGGGAAAGGGGGACTACACATTAAAATATGGTCCAAATATACAATTCAATGTATAGTGAATGTCTCCTTAACAAAGTTATCTACCTCATAGTGTTTGGCTTCAAAATCTGCATCTGAGGGTTCTTGGGATCACCTGGTCCAATATCTATCTAGTCAAGCCCTGACAGGATCAAGAATAGAATGAGGAAAGATCCAGGAACACAAAGCAAATCTGATGCATGGGAATGTCGTGCCAGTCAATTGCTTCTATTTCCCTCTTTGCCTACTGTTACTCTTCCACCTTTCAGAACTTTTGCCCACCGCTGCTACTCACCGCTGTCATTCACTATTACACCTGAAATGTCACACCTTGCTTGGCTTTTGATCTCTGCATTTCTCCTTCCACACACCTAGAACCTTTTGATCCTCACATGTAGGCTTACCTCCCTCCTCCTGTTCTGGGTACCTTAGCCATGAAGTGCTTTCTTATCAGCACTCTGTCTACAAGCCAACAGCAAGTTTTGATTGATTTTTAAGACCATACAACGATTTTCTCATCTTTATCTCTTGGGCAAAGTCATCAATTACATGTAAACATGTACACATGGGCATATGCATGAGAATACATGTTAACACACACACATACATATACAGAGACACGCACACATGGACACACATCTTAGCTAACCAATAAGGGAAGCTGAAAAACCACTTCCCTAGTATCAAATGTCTAAAATACTTAAATCACATCACAGCACTGTGATGATAATTATTCATATTGGCAACCCTTGACATTGCAAGACAATGTGTTTTATGCTATAGCAAAGATTAACCATTTCTGAACAGTTTTAATGGCCAATGAATTTGAACCAGGTGAAATTTGGCAGCTTTTGCCTGAGGATGCTTACTGGTTAACTCCATCTAGGCACTGACTTGGTAACCAAATGTCTACTAGTTCCTGAGAACTGAGGTTTCTCTTTTCAATGACATCTAAATGGAGATTTTAATGCTAAGATGGGCATTATTAAATTCTCTTGTCTATCTGTATATCTATTTTTTATGCATCCATCCATGATACATATAAAGTTTTAGAACAGCCTGGCACCTACTAAGTGCCATATAAGAGTTCACTACTATAGAGTATTATGGGCAAGACTTACCATTGGGTAATTCGGTTTTTGCCAAGATCTGAGCTTTCTCCTCCTGTTGTCTGCCTCGGTATCTAGGGCTCTCTCTTTTTCTTTCCATGTTACTTGATCTGCACTAATTTTTCTTCTGTACTCACCACTGAATTGCTTACTGGAAAATTAAAAATCACACAATAGTCTAGGCAAATATTCTAAATTCAATCAACAGAACAGTAAGATTTTTTAATCTTCTTATAAGAATTTAGTCACTGGTTTTCTTTTCACTGCTATTAATGTTATATAAATTTCTGTACCCAGAATGAAATAATTTGACACCTGCGATAACACTCCTCAAACTTTCCATGAAGACTTTCTTAGGACACCCTTATAAGCCTATAAATGAGTCTCCAACTGTCAATGGAAGACTACAGACTTCAGGAGGCTTAGAAAGGAAAGAAGAGCTTCCCACAAAGTACGTTTCCTATCTCTCTTATTCCCAAATAATGCCAACTGAAAGAAATAATTTGCTATCAGCAAGAGGGAAGAGGAGAGAAGATATGATTTTAATTATCACACATGTGCTATAAATTGCACAACTATTAGTTATTTTGTTGATTTATCTTTTCATCTCAATAATAACTTCTTGGGGGCGCCTGGATGGCTCAGTGGATTGAGCCGCTGCCTTCGGCTCCGGTCATGATCTCAGGGTCCTGGGATTGAGCCCCGCGTCGGGCTCTCTGCTCTGCAGGGAGCCTGTTTCCTCCTCTCTCTCTGCCTGCCTCTCTGCCTACTTGTGATCTCTGTCTGTCAAATAAATAAATAAATAATCTTTTAAAAAAAATAATAATAATAACCTCTCAATAAATGTTTATTTTTAGATAAAGTCAATAAAAAAGGTTTCATTCACCAGCACACCTAATTTTGTATCATTCTAATATAAATGAAAGTTTATTACATGTACCACAACTGCTTTATACTACTTCACAAGCATGAAGAGAGAAACAAATATTCTAAGGTTTTTACTACCTAAAACAATAACAACTCTTGCTATGTCCTTGACAAGATCAGTTAAGTAACTGAATTGGTTCAGAGAGGACAGTTATATTGGAGATTGGAGTCCATTCCACCATGATTTGATGCTTCTGTTAAAATCATTTTACTCAACACCTAATCAAAGAGCCTTTCCCTCCTCCAGCAGGTGTTACACCTTCCCGGATAAATGAAGATCTCATTTTGTAAAATTTCACCGTTATTTAGTTAACGACTCCTTAGATAGATCCTACCCAAAATAAGTTATTTCCTTTCTTTTTAACTAAAACAACAAGCAAATTGGCAAATAAAAAAATCACAGTATATGTTCATTGAGAAAAAATGCTTTCTGACAGTATAATCTTACCAGAAAAAATGGAAATAAAATAGTGTAATTCATCTAACTTTAGTCATGCCTTTTTTTTTTGTTAATCAAGTACAGTTCTCCTCTAATTTATTCAAAACTGAAAAAGAAGGCTGAGTGGATGTAATAATGAAAAGGAGCGTGTTCTACCTCATGTGACACGAGCATTGTTTCACCTCTAAAGAGAGCATTGACGTCTGACTTTTTACCTAGAAAATTAGAGCTTGGAAACCATTTGGCCAAAGGTCACAGACCAATGTCTTCAGGCTGAACTGGGCCCAGTGCAACAGGCCAACATGTATGTATGAGGCACCAATATTTAGAAATCACAGATTTCCTATAAAAAGTCTAGATTTAGAGTTTCTCAAAAAACAAAAACAAGCAAACAAAAAACTGGGTTGTGGGCTCCTCTGACGTGGAGACTCCCTCCTCTGGGTGGAAGTCTGAAGCTAAGGGAGATTAGGTGTCCCCAGGTATCCTCAATTGCACACATTCCTTTCAGGCTGCTGTAGAAATAAATAGGCCAAGCCTAACTTGTCATTCTTGTCAATCCTGAGACCTGGACGAGGAACAGAGTAGAATCCAGATGCAAAAGGATGTAATTCTGCCATTTTGAGTTTTTGCTTATTTATCCATTTTACAACTGGTAAGAGCACATGATAAATCTCTAATGCCAAAAGCTATTCTCAGCATAAATGGCCATATTTTAATCAGCACAATATTCAAACTGAAGCAAAAGTATTATTTGTTAGAGTTTGGCCTGCTAGCAAACTTCAACAGGTTGTTAAGTTCTTTGAGAAGAGAGAAATCTTCACTAGGCTGTCTCTCATCATCCACCCATGCCGTCACAGCCCTGTGGGGTGTTGAGTACTTGGGAGAAGGGGAGGTGGGCTGAGTTTCTGAAGGGAAGAATCTGAGTTGGAGAACTACTTGTTACCTTGGCTTTCATGCATACATAAATGACATGTCACAGCATTGTTTAAGAACATACAAAGGGTGGGGAGCACCAGGTGACTCAGCTGGCTAAGTGTCTGACTTTGTCTCAGGTCATCATTTCAGGGTCCTGGGTTCAAGCTCCATGACGGCCTCGAGTCAGTTCCCCCACCCCCCAGCTCAGCGGTGAGTCTGCTTGTCCCTCTCCCCTCTGCCCCCTCCTTCTGCTCCTGCTCTCTCTCTCTCTCTCTCTCAAATCAGTAAATAAAATCTTAAAAAAAAAAAAAATACAAAGGAAACCTGGATATTGAGGTCAATTCCAAAAATATTCAAATTACATTGCTATTTCACAAAATGGGTTTCAGAGGCCAAGTTACCTTAGTAACTGGTTGCATACATTTCATAGCCCGTGTTATATCAACCACAAATTTAGGAAGGAAATATTTAAACATTAAGGAATGAAATGTTTCTTCACCATAATTGATTTTCCTTATTTTTTAAGAGGCTAAAATCACGGATACTTTTCATTTAGTGAAAAAAAAATCTAACTTTCAGTGAATATAAATATTTTTAAAGATAAAAACCACTTAAACTTAAAACTGAAATTGCTTTGAAGTGATTCATGAAGACAGAAATAAAAATCATAAATAAGCACTCAGAATCTGAAACAAATTTATTTTATGAAGCAAAATGCATGGAATCAAATATTTTTCTATAGCAATAAATATAATTTTCCTTAGGGAGTTTGGAAAATTCCCTCCAAAGTTCTGATTGATAAGTTTTTTAAGAGAAAGACTGCTTTTTGAGGTAGTAAATTGCCAACTGACATATTCTCCACAAAGCTTCAGTGTTTAATACCAAGCTGCTGGGATACAAGTACAAAGACATCAATTATCCCAAAATAGATTGGGGCAGAGTCCAGTTCACTTATTAGTCCTTTAGGCTATGTCCACAGGGGACAGAGAGAAATAGAGATTTGGCAATCAGCTGGTTAATTTGATCACTGCGGACAACTGCGTTGTATAATTTAGGTCAGAAACATACCCTGACCTGGTATTCCTAATTTGGAACATTCATCAAATTAATCAAATAATCACCAATTCTCAGTTTCACTACACCCTGTAAACAGAGTCCTAGCATCAATGATCAAGTTTTCATTTACAATTATAAACAAAATGTGCCACTATCTGGGCAACTGCACCTTTTAGATGGTGTCCCATTTTCTACACAGCCTTTCCAAACCTCTTCATTCTCCCCAGTTATCAGCCTAATTCCCTTATCGTACTCCTTCCTGCACAGATGCTCTCACTTCCTAGTGTACGGAGAAAATGGAGGCCATCAGCTAGAAACTCCCTCAGCTCCCCCTTTCTCAACACATATATGAACACTGTCTGTAATAGCACCCTCCTTAACTCCTGTCTCAGCAGGAGAGCTTTCTTTTACAAAACTACCTCCTAGCACCTACTCCAGATCTCATCAGTACGACTTCTCAGGGACCTTGGTCCATCTTTTTACCTTCAACCTTTCCCTTTATACTGGTTGAGTCAACTTAATACATACACAAATGAACCCTCTCTTAGGTGAAAAAGGTACCTTCATCCACCACTGTTAAGAGTATAAATTAGTAGAACCTCTTTGGAAAGCAATCTGACGATAGATATCTGAGTGCCTTAAAAAGTTCAGATCTTTTGACCAGATTAAATCCTCTTCTAGAAATCAGTTCTACAAAATATGGACCAAGCTTAATTTCAAAGGTATTTCTGTCAGTGTCATTACAAGGAAAAATGCGAAAAGAGAAACTAAATACTTAACAGTAAGAGAAGATTTCTGAAGAGTTTCTAATGTCGGGGGAAATATCAAGTGGGAAAGTTATACAAATGAAATTGACAGCTTGTCTGTAAGATGGAGCCAGAGAGTGCCATAGGTGTATACCAGAGGATGAAGTAGAGGTCCCTCTGCAAGTGACACTATTGGAGCATCATGAGGTAAGTGTCTGTCTGCTTCACTGCCTCAGCCCTCAGCAACTAATGCAGCACACGAGGTGGACAGCTAACAAATATTTGTTGAATGAATGAATGAGAGGTTTTATCTCTGTCTAATTAAATAACTCCATATGGAGAAATACCCAGGAAGCGATGAGGGAAGAAAAGGGCCTAGCCAATTAGTTCTGACAACTCCACCCCAGTAATTAATGCAGGGACAGATGCTAAAGCCAGTCCTCTGTAAGTGCAAAAAGCAGTATGTGAAATCTCTAACATGGTCTCTTCTTAACTTTGGTTAACATGCATGGAAAAGACTGGAAGGGAATGGTTAAAAATAGCAGCAGTGTTTAGAGTGGTAAGATTACACATGATCTGACTTTTTAATACCCTCATGTACTATCATACTTTTCAGTAATGAATATGGAGTCTGCCTATAATTTGAAAGTTTCAAAATAAAAGCTTGCGTTGACTCTACATCGCTCTGTATCTATGGGCCTCTTCTCTTACAAGCAAGCCTCTAAGAAGCATCCTCCAAATTCCAGGCATTGCTTTGCTCCCCCTGAGAGTCACCTCTTGACCTGCCACTGTACTAACATTGGCATTACTCTCATCACCAAAGAATTCAGAGGTGTTCAATCCCATGGTTACTTCTCTGTCTTCATCTTACTGAACATTTGGCCTCAATTAATACTGCCAGCCCCTGCCCCATCTGCTTGAAACCCTTTTCTCCTTGGGAATCCAGGACACCACTCCTTGATCTTTTATCCTTCACTTGCTCCTTTTCCCTCTCTTGTGCTCCAAATGATGGTCATGTCATCCAAGATTCTCTCTTTACCCATCTTCCCACTTATAGATTACCTTTAGGTGAGGTCTTCACACCCTGACTTCAGCCCCTCTGTGTGTTTATAACTCTCTGAACTCACTTCTCCATACTATTCTGGGCTCTGATCTATATCCAAGGATATGGCCCACCAAAGCATAACAGAACTGTTGACTGTGTATCTCACAAATTGCCAGATCTAAAAAATGAAAACCTGCTCTTTTGCCTAGAACCTGGGTCTCTGTTCATTGCATCCAATCCAAAGATCCAGGATCCTTGAAGATACAGCCTCCTTCACAGTCTCTTTCACTGTTAATACATATAAACAGTCACAACAGTTCACCAAGTGAACTATTTTCTGTGCATCTCTTGTTCTCTCCTGTGTTCATTTAACATCTGTTATGTTCCTATGGGTGAAGCATGAATTAATACATCTCTGCCCTCAAGAGACCACAGTCTAGTGAGAGAACAGACAAATCAGTCATAATGGCAAGTTCAGTGGTATGGGTGTCTATAGGATACTATGGGAATAAACAACAACTGGGTGAATCAGAAGGAATCTTTTGGTGAAGAATTCCTAAAGGACAAATTCTCCAATTCAGGCAGTGGTGGTAGGAATGAAGAAAAGGAAATGATGAGCCTGCGGATATTCTGGATGATGTTGGGGGAGTGGTCAGAGCTGACTCTCAGGTTTCTGGCTGCAGTAACTAGATGAATGGCCATAACCCCTCCCTACTGCCACCACCACCAATAGGGTCAAAGGATGTAAGAGAGAAGCAAGTGTGGGAAGTAATGAAGCAGGGTAAGCATCAGAGTACCATCTGATGGTAAGCATCAGAGACTCATGAGAAACCTGGCACCTATGTATGTGTATTTTTTTCATTTGGTAAATGAAGAAAACACAGAGCCAAAGAGTATGCATAATATTCTACTGTTTGTGTTAGGAAAGGCAGGAAAAAAAGAAACTATACCCTTATTTGTCACTAAATATAAATTTGTATTTGCTAGTATATGCATAAAGAATGTCTGGAAGAATACATAAAGAAACTAAGAGCAGTGGCTGCCTATGAAGAAATGAAAGACAAGGATGGGAAAGACACTGCCTTTTATTTCTGGGTTTGAAGCATAAATCAATTACCAATACAAAAGATACTTCAAGGGGAAGATCGTAGTCAAAAAGTCCCACAAAGACTGAAGACTACAACTGGATTAAGAGGACACTGGTGACTGTGGGGACAGCAGAGGGGGGAGTGGTGTGGGTAGAGAGGAGCCACAGGGTTTGGAATGGGAGGATGGTGAGCCCTCTGCAGCAGATGAAGGAGTGAATGGGAGGAGAAAAGAGATTGTGGGGACAGCTGAGAAGTGCTGGTGAAAGGCAAGGAGGTGACAGGGAGAGACTCAGAAGTTAGAAAGGGTGTCAGGTATGGCTCTGGTCTCTAAGCAGTGTCCCTGAAGTCTCCCCCTCTCCTCAGGCTGACCTTCTTGTGGTCACTGTGCTCTCAGGGCTCCCAACCATCCCTCCGTGAGCTCCAACTCCACACTTCTTGACAAACAGGTCACTTCACACCACAGTGCTGCTCACAGCACTCACTGCCTCTCCCCACTCATCACAGAGCTTCGCTCTCCCAGCCAGTGTCAAAGGAGTGGAAGACCTAAGATCCCCATTCTTTGGACACTGGCACACTCTTCCTTACCTGGCAAAGGTACAGCCAGACACCACCCTTCTCAGATGTTTTTCCCTGCCTGCACCCAGGTGCTCTATTGCTTAGCAGTGACTTAAGCTCTCTTAGCTCTCTCCCTGGCTGAGTTGGATGTGGGACATATATTTTCCTCATTGACCTCTGACTCTTTAAGCTGGTTCTGGACATGCACATTCGTCCACTTACCTGACCGGGGCCCTCTGCACAGATGACTTATGCTTGGTCTTCTAGTGTTTGAGTCTCCCCTCTCCCTCCTGGCCTTTGACTCTGCAGCAGGAAAAAAGCGCTCTGGGAAAGTCCGTATCACAGTCCCAACCCCCTCCCAACCCAACACCAGATTCAAATGTTGCTAAAACATTTTAAAACACAGGGCAAGACCTCTGAGGTTTGGCTGCTTTGTGAACAATCAGGAGCTCCTATTCAAGCTAATAAGCTCAGTATGTTGGAACATAAAACTAATGAGACCAAGATCACAGACTTTTCCTAAACAAGTCATAGCTCTGACTTTGCCTAAGGGACTAAAAAATTTTTTAAGTTTCCCTGTATCTTCTCTTTGACTTCAATCTGAGGTAAATTTGCATTGAGAGATTTAAAATGTCCCTCTAAGAGCCAGGTGACTAGAGAAAATGGGTGGATTTTCTTGGCTTTGAGATCTTCTGTCAAACCATGTGAATCTATTACTTATTCCTCAAAAAAATTCATTTTAAAAATAAAAAATAAAAGTGAACATGTTCATTTTGGTGCCAGTGTTAGAACTTGGAAGCTAGATAACCTGAAGTTCCAATATGAGTCCTTGGTCACCATTGGCTTTGCCTCCCACCCTTCTCTATTTCTTCCCTCTTTTCCTACTCCCGTCCCCCAGGCTCCCTGATTCCTTTCATCCACGTGTCTGCTGCTTTCCATAATATGATAAGTCCCTAGTGCCTAGAAGAGTTGTTTTGCATTTGAATTGCACATGATAAATACTTATGAATCTTCTTAAATCATTGTATAGATCCAGAAATTATATACCTTTAATCGTGGTCAAATGTCTTATAAATAGACCTCTTTGGTCACAGAGCTAACAGTACAAGAATATAGAAACAGGGCAGCAAAAATCATGAGATCATTAGATCTGGAACATAAAAGATATCAATTGTTCACTTAGTTAACAACATATACTAGCCTCTCTCATGGGCATGATGATGAAGTTGAGGGCCCTCTGTTTGATATCCATAGACTTATATTTTAATCTTCCCCTTTAACATTTAATTCCACAAGGATTGAAGGTCCACGTTTGTGGCAAGCACTGGGTTGACACTAGAGATACAATGTCAAACAAGTCATGGTCCATGTCAGAGTCAGGTTGTTTGGGGGAACTGGTTGATGAGGTAAATTTTGGAGTGAGAATTTGAAGAACATTTCTCATGAGAGTCACTCATTGGAACACTTGAGGTACAAGCAGCGCACCTGTGGGGCCCAGGGAATAAAGTGCTCAGAAAGCTGGGGAGAGCATGGTTCTTCCCCAAACACTGACCAGACTTTCTGCCTCTGTGGAACCCCAAAATCCCATTAGAGGAACCTTTTTTCAGTGAAGTATGTTGTCACAGGGACCTGCAGCTGGGCCAGGGACAAGTGACATGACAGTTTGACAGACTAGGAAAACATGCACTCCTGCGGTCATCAAAGGGGACATAAGGGGTTATCACAATTTGATCCATAATCTTATTAAGTCTTCATTTATACTCAAAGGTGGACAGAGTTTGGGTCCATTTGGGTGAGATATAAATTGTGCTCAAAGCTTCTTTCATAGAGTTTCACACTTTGACCCTATTTCTGTCCCCTGAATTACTGGACTTTTTTTAAAAAATAGCCAAAATGTGATCTACTCAAATATAATCTTCTCGAGGACAAGCACTCCATCTCATTTCTCTCCAGATCTGTAGTTCCCACTATAACACCTGTGCTCGAGTGCTGAATGTCTTAAATAACATCCAGGAACATCAGTTCCATGGGAAAATACTATAGATTTACATCTAAAAGTTAACAGCCATTTTTCATATTCATTTTCTTACTTGTTACATGTCTACTAATTGACTTTTATTAGTAAAAAATCATGAAAATAAGGCCCCATCAAAGGAATTTTGAAGCTGATAGGAATATTTACACCCACAAAGATAGTAGTAAAGAGCAGAGTGAGAGAAAGTCTGTTATAGGAATGAAAGCGATAAAGGGTCCTGTCCTAAATGTAATGGTTCCCCCATTAGTACTACACCCATCACTGCCATCTTGCCTTTACTACCTAGCCTTTTCCTGGACCACAGGTGGGTAAGAGTTACAGGCATTTGCCATCATCTTACCAATTTTCTCATCTTACAGTATCCAAAGGTCCTCACAGCTTTAAACTCTAGTGCTCTGAAAATGGATAATTCTGTAGATTAAAAGACTGATTTTTATAAAGGTCTTGCAGCATCTGTGTGAGAGGAACTGTCTTAGTTGGCTCAGGTTGCTGTGACAGAAATGGCGTGGCTTATAAGCAAGTTTTTTTTCTCATAGTTCGGGAGGCTAGAAGCCCCAGATCAAGGTGCCAATTATGGTGAGTTCCAGTGTGGACCCTCTTCTAGGTTGCAGACAGCTGACTTATCATGGTCTTCCCACATGGCAGAAGAGAGACACTGCTCTCTGGGGTGGCTTTTTTTGAAAAGGGCACTGATCCCATTCATGGATGTTTGTCCTTCGTGATCTAATCACCTCCCAAAGGCCCCACCTTCCAATACTGTCACACTGGGTGTTAGGATTTCAACATATGAACTTAGGAGAAACACAAACATTCACTTCATTGCAGGAACTGTTTAAATAAAAAGATTCCTAAAAGTTTCTGAGATTCATACCTGAATAAAATTTTTCAGGTCTCAAAATAACGTGATTTCCATAATACTTTGTAGCAGCAGAACTGCAAGATCACAATAGTATGAACATTTTAAATTGTAGGAGCTATTGTGAGGAGGTCTCCAAAAAGGTTGTAACAATTTACATTATTGAAAGCAAGCTCTTTTTTTATTTGACCCATCCTATATATGGAGATAAGAGAACACAATATTAAGTTAGTAGCTAGCAGACAAAATCAAAAGTATCAAAGTTATAAACACAAACATCTCTCTTTTTTGTCCCTCAAGTCCCCCTTCCTCATGGCAAGAGACACATATGTCCAGCAAGGATAACAAATGCCTCAGATGGCTTTCTAGATAAACAGAAGGAAGACAGTGGAGAATATGGGCATTTAGACTTACTAAAAACAATTGCTGGGAGTAAGACCTTAGAGATAAACCAAAAACTATGACAATTTTGCTGTCTAGTCTCTAAAAATACCCATATGCCCCAAAATAAATGAATAAGGAAGGTCATTGAAGCCGAGTTTGTGATACCCCAAAATCATACAGGTTTTTCACTAGAGGAGTGATTAAATACATTCTTAGTAATGCTCTGCAGACATCAAAAGGCCAGTAGTGTCCAAGAAAGACACTTCTGATAGATTGCTAAGAAAAGCAAGTGACGGGACAATCTGAGCAGGATGACCCATTTGGTTATAAGTATGTGTTTGTGTGTGCACATGCATAGCATGACACACACCAAATTACTACCAGTGGTATCACTCCTCCTCCTGGAGGAGGGTAGCAGGAATGGAGTGGAACAACGGCATGGGCTTTTCCTTTACCCTTTACCTCCATATATTTATGCAAGCTTTTGTATTGTATATCATTTACTTGTATAAATCCCTCATGACAACTAGTTATGCTTCTATAGTTATTCAATAAAGTGCCATTAGAGGAGTCTCTAAGATACCCCATATACAGGGAAAGACATTGTGGGTACCAAGGGACGTTGTGCTCCCGTTTTCTCTAGGGACACAGGCCAGTGATTTCTACAAGTGCCATCAGGTCAGCATCACAGGGCTTGGTGATTAAAACATGCTTCTGAGCTGCCATTGACCATATAATCTAGCTCTCAATGGGATTCAAATATATCACAGCTTGACTCAATTCCATTTTATAGGATATAATTTCACCCCAAGCCAGGAATCCAGGCCCCCTAGATAACAGATCTTTATTGGGCATTCGCCTCTGAGAGGCTGTGCCATGAGGCAGATGGAATTAATGCACCGGAATTAGTGGGAGAAGAGAAAGCATTTTTTTCAAGTATATATTGATTTTGAATGACAAAATACCTCCCCCTTGAAAATCATCTAAATCGTAGCATTGTACACAGTGGAAATTCTCTCTCTTTACAATGTTCATTCAGAAAACTCAGGCTGAAAGCCTGACTAAGGCCTGCCGAAGTCTGTCTGGGTCTCCTGGAAAGTGACACGGGCTTACCATGGCTCCAAATGCACAACCAGCAGTGGTCCACTACTAAGGAACCCAAAACAGCACCAGAAGCCACGAACTGTGCTCACGAACAGCATAAATCCACTAAGCTTTACTCTCAATTTTGAAATCCAGAAAAGCTCTAAAATGGAAACATTTTTTCTAATTCATTTGTCCCCAGAATGAACCAGACCCGAATTCAAATGGTAGAAAACCTGATCTGAACTGATAGAAGCTATTTACAGTCTGTATTTATTTCACATATTGTAAATACTGAATTTGTTGAAAAATATTGGTATATCCATATCATGAAGTAGTCATTATCCTGATTCCCAGGAGATATTTTATTCATTCAGAATATGCAGTATACTACCTTCCTTTAAAAAAAAAAAACACTTTTTTTTTTTTTAACTCTGCATGTAAAAATATATCTGGCCCTAAAGGTTTCAAACAAGGAATGAGGACCTATATATGCTCTGATCAATGAAGCTTTGAAAGAAATGAGATTGAAGCTCTAATAATTAAAAGCAACATAGCTCTTAAAACACACATGCACCCACACAGGACCTTATTAAGAGTTGATAAATCATAGCCTCTTTATCCAGAGAAATAAAATGAGTCACTAGAAATAAGGAGAAGTGGAAATACGCCATGTCAAAACAGCTAGTAATAGGAAATGACTTTACTGCATTGGTATTGAGAAATAGTGTCCTACATTTGCTAAATGATGTAACACAGAGAATAATCCATTTATGGTATAGGAAATAAATATGATTTCTTCAAAGAAAACTTTTCCTGATCCTTCTAAATAGCTATGATCTTACATTCTATCTTGGGAAAAAATTTTAAGGGGTCAGTAACAAAGACCACTGTAATGATTCTGTAGGTACACAATCTAGCCAAACTGTAAAAACCACTGTGAAAAAGTAGAAAAGACTTGTTCTATAGATTTAACTCCATGGATCCATTGATTTCAGTCAAGGAAGGGCCTACGGAAAACATTAGTTTCATCCAGTCTTTGAAACTTACAAAATCACCTTGTTTGTACAAAATTTCCAGAAGAAAACTTAAAAGAAAATCTTAGCAACCTTGAGGTGAGCAAAGATTTCTCGGATATGACACCCAAAGCCTCATCCATAATAGAAAAAATTAACAAATTTAGACTCATCAAAATTAATACTTCTCCAAGAATCACCACTAAGGAAATGAAATGAAAAGACAAGCCATAGATTAAGAAAAAATACTCAATCATGTATCTATATATGAATCATATGTATAAATATATATGGGTGTTTTGTATTCAGAACATATAAAGAACTCTTGCAATAATAAAAGGCGAACAGCCTGGTACCAAATAAACACAAGATTTGATGAAGCACTTTACCATAGAATATACATGAATGGCCAATAAACACAGGAAAATGTGCCCAACATCATTATTAATAGGAAAATACACACTAAGATGACAATGAGATAGCCCTACCAGACCAGTAGAAGAACTACAATAAAAATGACTGACAATACAAAGTGTTATTGATGAAGTGAAGAAACTGGGAACTTCACACATTGCTGGTAGGAATATAAAAGGAAATGACCATTTTAGAAAATAATTAGGCCTTTTTTTAGAAAAAAGTCTAAACGTACACTTAATCATAAGACCCAGGAATTCTATTCCTACGTATTTACCCATGAGAAATAAAAATATATGTCCATGCAGGAATTTGTACACAAATGTTCATAGTATCATTATGTGTCATAGACAAAAACTGAAAATAGCCCCACACTGGAAACAATCCAAGAGAATAAGTAAAATGTTGATCTAGGTACTGAGTACTACTCAGCAGTAACTGATGCATCCAACAATATGGCTGAACCTCAAAAAACATCTTGGTAAGGATAAGCAGACACCAAAGACTACACATTGTCATTCCATTTTATGAAATTTAAGGCAAAACTTGAGAGATAAAAATCATTATCAGTGGTTGCCTCAAGGTAGGGTAGGTGTGGTCATTAAAGTCAAAGAGGTACAAAAGGGGATTTCAGAAGTTACTGGAAACTCCTTGCAACTGGGATGCTCTCTTTGATGCTCTCTTGTTCAGAAGGCAGATACACCAAGAATGTGTTTTAGGACCTAGGGGCTGAAGTGGCCTGAGGTGGTAATAAGTGACCAAGTGGCTACAGTTGGTACATTCTGTGCTCAGTGCAGCATTGTTTGCTGTAGAAAAGCTAGAAATAACCTAATGTTTATCAACAGAACAATGGTCAAATAAGAAAAAACTCATCCATATTATAAAATAAGCAGATGCAGCTGTAAAAAAAGAAAGAAAATATCCTCAAGATACGTTATTAAAGGGGGGAACAAAGTCATAGGACATTAATAAACAGCATAACATATATTTGTTACACACATATGTGCACATAGACACTGAACTACATAAAGCTTCCCTGTGGGAGAGACTGAGACGATGAGGGCAGAAGAGGATTTTTTTTTTCCTATGCTCTCCTGTAACATTCTAATTTTTTCACAAAATCCATATACCACTTTAGCTGTTTAAAAACTTTAAACACTTTTGCTGGCCCGTGACTAATATCACTTCTCAGCAATACCTGCTGCTGGGGAAGGCATGTTTTCCTTAAAAGGAGACTAGAGTGAATTACTTTGAATCATGTTAGAAAAAAAAACCACATACTAGAATTGTCTATCAACCAGCAGTTTGATATACTCTTAGCTTAATAGTAGTAATAATTACAACAGTCTTGATGCACATAGTTTTCTTCGATGACAGCCCTATGATGTAACGTGGCCACCCCTACTTTTGATGCTCAAGAGGTCAAGACACCGCCCAAGACCACCCAGGTAGGCAAAGTAGAAATGAGGTCTATAACTTACAATCTGGTATTTTTATTTAGCTGCCTGCCTCATCAAGGATGATGATCTACATAATGGTGACCCTGAGGCACTATAGGATCCTGAAGGACTTATGAATCATCAAAGAAAGATTTAATTATATTTACTGTAGTTTGGGTTTTACCCATACTTTATTGTGTTATAATCCCTGGAAAAGTATTCAGTCACATATAACACACACCATCACCCTTGTTTAGAATAGTTGACTAACCAGAATGCCTCTGAGAAGGCTGAAACATGGAGAATGTACTCCAAGTTGATTCCCTTCATGATATAAGTCTTAACTTTCCTCTGAAAGAGAAGATACCTCTCTGCCCTAACTCCCTTCCACCTTTAGCTCAGAAAGCCTTCAGTTCTCTCTTCCCCAAAGACCAGGTCAGCCCAAACTTCCCACAGTGGGAGGGCAGAAGGCTCCAAAGGTGGCATGCTAGCCACCACTAGCAGAGGCCTCAGGGTGCTACGGCCTTGAAGCTCCCCTCCCAGCTCCCATCCTACAGCTAGGGCTCTGATTCCAATCTCCTGGCCACCATACCTTCACTCTAACCAGACATTCCCACAGCCTATAAATAGGAACATTCAAAACGAAAAGGAAGTGGGTAAGTAATTGAAAGCATGTCTGAGCTCAGGCTGAAGGCCCGTAGCCATACTGCTTTGAGGAGCAAATGTGAGCCTTCGAACTTGGAAGTGGGCTTCTTCATGGCAACGCCAGACTAATCCAACAAGAGGACTATAATTTGAGGGTTGATCCACACAGCTAACACAGGTTAAAACAGACCTAGGTTTTAAATGTAGCAACAAGAGATAAAGCTCTAAGACTGGGAATCATGTAGCCCATGCTGAAAACAAAGAGGCAGAATTGTGTATAAGGAGCCCATTTTGGAACCAAACAGGGAGCCCACTTTGGACTCCAGTTAGAAGCTACTTTATAGATGAGAAACTAGAGGTGCAGAGAGCACTTAATCATCCAACTGCCTCTATAAAATCAAGATAAGAATGATGCATACCTATGTTAATAGTATGATTAAAGATTGACCTACATAAAGCCCCTAGTACCACTCCTGTCACATAGTGGCTGCTTACTAAAAGGTAATATTACTATCAGACTCTCATCCTGGTTCTGCCACAAAAATGAGGAAACATAGTAGATGATTCTTTAAGATCCCTCAAGGTCTAACACTTTGTGATTCTATTTTTGAAATTAGCAAGCTGGCAGCATAACTTGATTATCATGACAAGCCCACAGGACTCCATAGGTAAAGAATCCATTTCGGGGACTTATCCTGGGACATTTCCAGGTCTCCAGGACACCACTGTTTCTGCTGCCCACAGAGCACAAGAACAGACCCCAGATTGCCTCCTTAGTAAACCACCACCCAGGTGTTAGGCCAGGTGTCCCCTGCAGAAGTCATTAACCACAACAATGAAATGAAAGAAGTACAATTCCTACCCCCTACATTATTTCTTCTTAAAGGTTGTTTTTTTTTTTAACCCTCCATTGATAAAAATAATACATGTTCTTTGTGGGTTGGGAAGCGCAAAAAACCAAAGGAGGAAGCTATCAATTATAACCTCACATGCAGCTGTAAATACCTCCGTTTACTTCAGATCTTTTATCTATACATATTCCTCTTTAGGTAAGTGAACTTATCATTGCACGTCAAACTGCCTACTTTACTTAACATTTTAACAACAATCGATCCCCCTGGCCGATGCCCAAGCTTGAAGCTTGTGGCTCCACACACAGGCAGATACACATTTTACTCCGACAGTCTCCTAAAAGCTTTGAGGGAAAAGAATTCCAGAGAAATCAGTAGTCACCTCTCTTAAACTACTTGAACCCCATGATTTTCAGAGTCCAAAGTTATTCCCAAGACACAGTTCTCCTTTGGCTCTTAATGAACTCCCTTGGGGAGAGAGGGAGGCATAAGAGGGGGAAAGGGCTTAATTCCTCTCTCACCCCTGGGGTTCTGCATCAGAACTTCAGGCAATGGACATAAAAGACTGAATGGGTGTAAAGTGGGGATGGGAAGTTATGTCCATGGAGTGGCTGGAACAGAAAAACAAAGATCGGGGCATCTGGGTGGCTCAGTGGGTTAAAGCCTCTGCCTTTGCCTCAGGTCATGATCCCAGGGTCCTGGGATCAAGCCCCACATGGGGCTCTCTGCTCGGCACAGAGCCTGCTTCCCTTCCTCCCTCTCTACCTGCCTCTCTGCCTACTTGTGATCTCTGTCTGTCAAATAAATAAATAAAATCTTAAAGAAAAAAGGAAAAATGAAAAACAAAGATCCTCCTCCCAGTACCTTCTGTCCATGCGGTGGCAACCTGAAATGAGCCAGGGCCCTATTTAACAACACTCACCTAGTGGTCCAGGTGACAGGCCATATGTACCTCTGAAAGCCTTGAACCTGATGAGGACACACCCCTCAATCTGGGTGATCACAGAATGTAGTCAGGAGGTTTCTGTGGATTATAAAAAAGAAAAAGAGAGATATAAGGGAAAGAAGGGAAGAAGATGACGAGGGAGGGAGGAAGGATTAAACTATTTTAAAGCAGAATATGAAATAAATTAATGTAACTTAAAGTTTAATGTTGGCATTATCTTTGATAAACTTGTGGGTGGAAACCCCAGAAACCGTTTAGGGCTAAGCTTTAGTCAGGAATGATAGAGTTAAGATGGTGGTAGCACTATTTTCATTTTTTAAAAATAATACCAAAGAATTACCTTTCCTTTCAAATAGGATATCTTGGTCCAAATATGAAGTCAAAACTCAGAACTACCCACCTCCTAGCCACTAATATTTGGTTGCTAAAACTACAGATGGAGAAGCACAGCCAAGAAGAGGATGTTGTTGGAATTCAGAGGTTTGCAATAGGAGGTAGGCTTTTACGCACCTGCCACTTCAAGGGAACTGAAAGTTTGGCAAAGAATCAGTGAGTTCATGTTGCACTGAGAGTGGGCCTGGATAATTCAGGGAGAAAAACTTCCCAGTGCAGGACTGTGTGGCCACCTATGCAGGCTGGTTGGGAACACATTGTCAAGCCATATACCTGACCCCTTACTTCTCACCTCTTCACTTGGTACTTGTTATAGTTGGCCAAAGTGCAAATGATGGCATTAAGAGAAAATGATTTTTATTATTTCCCTTTTATTCTCTTTTCTCCAGGGTTGAGAAAAATTAGAATTAGACTTCCTAGCATGTTAATTCCCTAATGCATGTTGTATTGATCTGATCCTCATTTTCCAATAGGGCCAGTGCAGGGATAAGCACCTATTGGAAAAGTCTCTTAAACTTGTAATTATTTTGCATCTTCCATTTTATAGCAGCGTTGTATACTAAGATAGAGCCAAAAGTAAACTAGCTTACAGGTATTCATCTCAGGTAGTAAAATGTGCACTCATATAAATTATTCAAATAGCCACATTGAAAAAATCCATTAATTAACACATGTCTTACTCCCACAGATGTAGTTCATTCCCTTTAAGGATAAAACCTCATCCTAGATGCAACTCTTACTCCAAATCTTTAGACTTGCCTTTCAACTTCAGTTTTCAATTTGTTGTTGATGGGCTTTTGGTTTTCTTTCTTCTCTGATAATCCTCAGGAGCGATCACCTTGGAGGATCACGGTAATGAGGTAGCTGTGATGGGGACAGGGGTTTCTCTATGAGTCTCCTCAGTTAGTCAGAGCCCCTCATAATGACACCTAGAAAGATGGAGAAGACACTAAAGAACCCAAAATAAGCACAATGGTTATAATACTTGGGATATTGAAGGTGCCAAAAAGCTCTAACCAAATCAAGGTACATCTCACCTTCCAATGTTTCTCCCTCCAACTACTTAAATGCTGTCTCTGGTTTTCTATTAAGGCTTCTCTAATCCCCCTCTAATGACCTTCCCAGAAATCCCTTCTTCCTTTGGATCACTAGTGCTTTATTGGTACTATTTTAAAATGTCACTGCCCTGTGGTATTGGTCATTAATGTCCCATCATTTTACATAGACCATTCCCCCTTTAAAATTAAGAAATTTCTTTCAATTCCAAAAAATCCCCACAGGCCGTCAGAGCACTGGCTGATAATGTGATACTTGGTACCTACTCAATGCCCCATGAGAGAGTACTGACCCATTCTTAACCTCCAATGACCCTGCTTGTCTATCCTCACCCCTGCCTGCATTTCCTCATTCCCACCTTCTAATCTCCAGTCCTAACACCTCTCTCCATCCCACACAGAAACATCATCCTTTCTAATGCCCAACTCTCTCAAGTGCCTGGGACCACAAATGGTATTGATTTGTTTTGTTTTTCAGTTTTATTTCATAATCCTCTCATTCACAAGGCTCAGGTATGGTGTCCAGGCGGGTTTAAATACTTGTCCTTGGAAATACCACATCTTTCCAGTGAAAAACCCCACTGCTGAGTCCAGTCTATCATGTAAAATGCCTTACTTTGGATGATTTTTCTGTCAGGAATGTGGGGTTCATCAGCAGTGCCCAACCCAACCCATCAGTTATAACCGTCAAGGTCTGGATCTCAACTGCCAAGAATGTTCAAATTCTTTCCCAGGGTGCTCCTGGGCACTGGGCCAATCAGGTGGTGAGATGTCAGTTTTGTTACCTGAGCATTCTATGGCAGTTAGGAGGGTTTCTATCCGGAGCCAGGGAGGAACCTTGGGCAAGGAGGGGCTTACTCCTCGGGCCAAAGAGTAGAATCTTGGTGCTGACATATTCCAAACCTTCCAACCAAGAAATTCCTGGGAAATTAGGGTAAGTGGCTTTTCAGTGAGGACTCCAAAACTCATGTTGTAAAGAGCAGCACTTGGCAGAACATTTTTTTAATAAGAGGTTTGTTTCTTTTAAAAATTTCGGTTTAGTACTAGAAAGCTTTGCTGAAAACGTGCATTAACCAATTCCCATTAGCATTTTAGCTGCTTTTTAATGTCTGTCCTTGGGAGACAGTGTCAACTCTAACAACATATGTGCATGTGTGGTCATCTGCCCCTCGCAGGTTGTCTTGAACAGCTTGGTGCCTCTCCGCAAGACCCCGCCTCTCCCCATGGGCTGTAAGTCCTAACAATAACCAGTCTCCCGTATATTATTGCTGAATAATTCCTTCCTGGTGGCTTTATAATAACATTTTTTAAAGAATCTGTATTGTTCTGTTGGCTCTTTTGAGATTCTTAGTATCTCATTACGTCAGGGTAGTCTTTGTTTCCTCAAGGTAAAAAAACAAAAAACAAAAAACAAAAAACAGAAACCCACATATTACTGGCCTTTTTATTTAGCTGTCACAATACCAGCAGTGGGAGAGTCAGTATGTGGAGGAAACAATAGCAACATGGATCACTTCACATTAAAAAGTGGTACCTAATTATTGTTTTTAGGGGCAGTTAATGAGTGGTACTTGTAGGTGATTAAACACATTTGGGTTTGGAAGACCAGTGGGTTGAGAAGCAAGCGTCTCTGATCCGTAACAGTGTGGGGAGAGAGAGACTTTGAATACCGCATCTGCTTCAAGAGTCCCATCCCACCCCACCCACAGCGCCTTCTCATGGGGTATAACAATGGGCTGAATATGACTGGGAAGCCACCCAGCCAACAGAGCCCATTCACAAAGGATCCTGAGTTTGCTCTGTATCATCACAGATTCAGCTCAGCAGCCACTGAGAACAAAAAATAGCGAGTGTATTTACAGCTGGTGATGCTAAATAGAAGGGCTCTGAAAATGTCAAAGTTCGGGAGTTCTTACTCTACACCCTGTATTGCACCAGAGAGCGATGGCGCGAAGATAAATAATAACCCTCCCAGCCCTCAGGGAATTCCACCTTGCAGCAAAGATGGACCCACGTATACTGCTATAGATTGAATGTTTATGTCCTCCAAAAATCAAATATTAAATCCTAACCTCTAGTGTGATGGTATTAGGAGATAGAGCATTTGGAAGGTCATAAGGACATAACCCTTATGAGTGGGATTAGTGCCCTTATAAAAGAGGCCCCAGCATTAAGAAGTCCACTTGTCGTGCTGAATACCCGGAAGTGTTGGATCACTATATTGTACTCCTGAAACTAATATAACACTAGATATTAACTAGCAGGAATCAAAATAAAAACCTAAAGACAAAAAAAAAAAAAAAAAAAAAGGATGATGCAGAGAGCGCCTTCCACCTTATGAGGATACAGTGAGAAGTCTGCAACCCTTCCTGGACCATGCTGGCAACCTGATCTTGAATTCTCTGCTCCCAAGACTGTGAGAAATAAATGTTTGCTGCTTATAGACCACCCAGTCTATGGTATTTTGTTATAGCAGCTTAAATGAACTAAAATATCTACTTAACCAAAAATGTACTATGATGTGTTAAAACAAAGATATGAACAAAGCGCTGTGGGAGCACAAGATGAGAATGACTAATTCTGACCAGTTTGGAGACACGGAAGGGGAGGGAGGTAAAGGCTCTGTAGAGGAAGGGTCATTTGATTTGGGCTTTCAAAGAGAAGGAAGTTTAGCAGGTAAAGGCTGGACCCTCTGGTGGAAGAAACATAGCAAAACAGCAATGAGGTGTTAAAGTATGTTAAGTAACAGAGACCAGATTGGCAAAGCATGAGCCGACATGAGCAACAGCAATGAGTTCAGTGCTTTCTTGAAGATGTCCCTTTTTTTAATGGTTTAAGCTGCTGAATCTTTCCCTGGTTCAGTCAGAGCTTGAAAATCAAGTTCGTACTGTATCAAAACTGCCTGTTCCCAGCTCTACTTCCTAAGTCTTTTGCTCAAACTATGAACACCAATTTAAAGAGCAACTCTGGAAATGTGAGTAATTAAGTGAAAAGAAAGCAAGGGATGCTTTCTCATTGGAATCCACTGTTTAGCAGATCCCCTCAGCCACTGTTTCATTTATTCTTTCTTTTTTTTAAATTAAATTTTATTTTTTTCAGTGTTCCAAAATTCATTGTTTATGCACCACACCCAGTGCTCCATGCAATACGTGCCCTCCATAATACCCACCACCAGGCTCATCCAACCCCCCACCACCCCCTCCAAAACCCTCAGTTTCTCAGAGTTCACAGTCTCTCATGGTTTGTCTCCCCCTCCGATTTCCCCCAACTCACTTCTCTCCATCTCCCAATGTCCTCCATGTTATTCCTTATGCTCCACAAATAAGCGAAATCATATAATTGACTCTCTCTGCTTGACTTATTTCACTCAGCATAATCTCCTCCAGTCCTGTCCATGTTGATAGAAAAGTTGGGTATTCATCCTTTCTGATGGAGGCAGAATACTCCATTGTATATATGAACCACATCTTCTTTATCCATTCGTCTATTGAAGGGCATCTTGGTTCTTTCTGCAGTTTGGTGACAGTGGCCGTTGCTGCTATGAACATTGGGGTACAGATGGTCCTTCTTTTCACTACATCTGTATCTTTGGGTAAATACCCAGTAGTGCAATTGCAGGGTCATAAGGAAGCTCTATTTTTTTTTTTTTACTTTATTTAAGCTTTATTTAAACATATGATGTAACCCCACCACCCTCACCCAACCCCTCTTCCCCCCACCCCCCTCAGTTTGTTTTATGACATTAAGAGTCTCTTTTGGTTTTTCTCCCTCCCGATCCCATCTTCTTTCATTTTTACTTTTCCTACCACCTTAACTCCCAACCCGTTGCATCTCCACTTCCTCATATCAGGGAGATCATGTGGTAGTTGTCTTTCTCCAGTTGACTTATTTCGCTAAGCATAATACGCTCTAGTTCCATCCATGTCATCGCAAATGGTAAGATTTCATTTCTTTTGATGGCTGCATAGTATTCCATCGTATATATATACCACATCTTCTTTATCCATTCATCTGTTGATGGGCATCTAGGTTCTTTCCATAACTTGGCTATTGTGGACATTGCTGCTATAAACATTCGGGTACACGTGCCCCTTTGGATCACTACGTTTGTATCTTTAGGATAGATACCCAGTAGTGCAATTGCTGGGTCATAAGGTAGCTCTATTTTCAATTTTTTGAGGAACCTCCATACTGTTTTCCAGAGTGGTTGCACCAGCTTGCATTCCCACCAACAGTGTGTAAGAGTGTTCCCCTTTCTCCACATCCTCTCCAACACTTCTTGTCTACTGTCTTGTTAATTTTGGCCATTCTAACTGGTATAAGGTGCTATCTCAATGTGGTTTTGATTCGAATCTCCCTGATGGTTAATGATGATGAACATTTTTTCATGTGTCTGTTAGCCATTTGTATGTCTTCTTTGGAGAAGTGTCTGTTCACGTCTTCTGCCCATTTTTTGACGTAATTATCTGTTTTTTGTGTGTTGAGTTTGAGGAGTTCTTTATAGATCTTGGATATCAGCCCTTTGTCTGTAGTGTCATTTGCGAATATCTCCTCCCATTCTGTGGGTTGCCTCTTTTTTTTTTTTTTTTTTTACTATTTCCTTTGCTGTGCAGAAGCTTGTGATCTTGATAAAGTCCCAAAAGTTCATTTTTGCATTTGTTTCCTTTGCCTTTGAGACATATCTTGAAAGAAGTTGGTGTGGCTGATGTTGAAGAGGTTACTGCCTATGTTCTCTTCTAGGATTCTGATGGATTCCTGCCTCACGTTGAGGTATTTTATCCATTTTGAGTTTATCTTTGTGTATGGTGTAAGAGAATGATCAAGTCTCATTCTTCTCTACATAGCTGTCCAATTTTCCCAGCACCATTTATTGAAGAGACTGTCTTTTTTCCACGGTATATTTTTTCCTGCTTTGTTGAAGATTATTTGACCATAGAGTTGAGGGTCCATATCTGGGCTCTCTTCTCTGTTCCACTAGTCTATGTATCTGTTTTTGTGCCAGTACCATACTGTCTTAGTGATCACAGCTTTGTAATAAAGCTTGAAATCAGGCAACGTGATGTCCCAGTTTTGTTTTTCTTTTTCAACATTTCCTTAGCAATTCAAGGTCTCCTGGTTCCATACAAATTTTCGGATTTTTTTGTTCCAGTTCTTTGAAAAAAGCTGGTGGAATTTTGATAGGGATGGCATGAAAGTATAGATTGCTCTAGGCAGTATAGACATTTTAACAATGTTTATTCTTCCAATCCATGAACATGGAATGATCTTCCATCTTTTTGTGTCTTCTTCAATTTCTTTCACGAGTGTTTCATTTATTCTATTGGCATGATCCCAAGCCCTGAGTTTAAAAAGATGAATTCGATAGCCTTCCCTTCTAGGAGCCCACAAATCAGTGACCAGAAATAAAATGACTGAAAAGTAAGACATGGGTTTACTCTGATGATACTGAGAGGACAGAGCTGGTTAATAATGATATTTTCACCTGTTTGGGGCAAAAGAAGCAAACCTCAACTTTATCCTTCATACTCTTATCTCATCCTTTGCAATTGCTGCATGCCCTCTCACTGCACAAGCCTGCAATTCTAGAGTGACACTCATCGGAGAGTGTATCTTAATTTTCATAAAAGTAAATGTATTTGATTTTTTTTGGTAGTTGGGTTACTGAAAGGGTTAGATGGTAGTTATGTTACTTAAATGCCTTTACTCATATGTCAATTCTATACTGGTCCCAAAAAGATATTTTACCAGTTAAGTACAAAAAATATGAACAGCATGAAAACTTTCAGTCTATATCATGCCAAACAAAACATTTTGCTGACTATTTTTGAATATGTTTGCTAATTGTTTTAGAAATATTTAAATTCAACCATGAAAGTAGATCCTTGTGAATGCAGATATAACAGATTAGGAATTAATTATTAACAAACTAGAAAGAAAAACAGCAAACCAAGATTTAAAACGCTGAGTATAGTACCCACAAAAAAAGGAAAAAAATTATAAAACACTATGTTTAGGGATCCCTGGGTGGCTTAGTTAGTTTAGTGTCTGCCTTCAGCTCAGGTCATGATCCCAGGGCTCTGGGATCAAGTCCAGCTTCAGGCTTCCTGCTCAGCGGGAGCCTGCTTGCCCCTCCCCCGTCTACTCCCCCTGCTTGTGCTCTCTCTCTCTCTCTCCCTGACAAATAAGTAAAAATAATTCTTTAGGGGTACCTGGGTGGCTCAGTGGGTTAAGGCCTCTGCCTTCCGCTCAGGTCATGATCTCAGGGTCCTGGGATCGAGCCCCATATAAGGCTCTCTGCTCAACAGGGAGCCTGCTTCCTCCTCCCTCTCTGCCTGCCTCTCTGCCTACTTGTGATCTCTCTCTCTGTGTCAAATGAATAAATAAATTCTTTTTTAAAAAATAATAATTCTTTAAAACACTATGTTTAGATAAGTCTCTAATATGTATTTTTCATGTAATATTCTACACACATATATACGGAAGAAAAGAACTGGATGGAAAATATATGCATCCCAAGAGGTAGAATTATGGAAACGTTCATTTTTCTTTTTAGTTATCTGCATTTTATCATTTTTCTATGATGAATCTATATTGCTCTTAAATCATTTAAAAGAAATAGAAGTATGTGCTGATTTTTTAAGAAGGCACTATAAAGATTTTCTTTTAATTAAAATTTTAACTCACTGATTTCTCTTTCAGGTCTCTGTACTAAGCAAATAGTAAACAAGATTAAACCTGTTGAAAGATGCGGCCAACATGATTTAGTGAGCACCCACTATGTGCCAGATACTATGTGGGGCATGGAGACTCTAACAGTACACGAGGCCAGTCCTCAGAAACTCCGTATCTGTGGTCCCTTACCTCCAACAGGAGGACCTAGAGAGACCAACCATTTTTTTTTAACCTCCTTAAAAGTCACCTCCCTCCCCACAGGTAAGCCTACCGCTCAGGATCCACAGGGAGGAAGGCAGAAACCTCCAACTTTAAAGTTACCCAGGTCACAAAACGAGAGTAGTTAACTCTTGCTGCTAACATATACTAACTTTTTTTTTAAGTAAAATAATCCAGGAGTGCCTGGGTGGCTCAGTCAGTTAAGCATCAGACTCATGGTTTCTGCTCAGGTCATAATCTCAGGGTCCTGGGATCCAGCCCCACATGGGGTACCACGCTCAATGGGGAGTCTACTTCAGGATTCTCACTCTCCCTCTGCCCCCTCCAAAACATATAAATATACCTTTTAAAAAATAATCTAAAAAACAATAGAAGTAAAAAAAAAAATCCTTAGGAAGCACAAACTGCCAGATGACATCACCTCGTTTTGTCTATCTTCTCCAGTTTAGCTTCATGGTGCACAGCCACACATGCAAAACTTTCTCCCCATGCTTAAGCTAAGGGGGTTGTGAGCAGACCCAACTGTGCTGGCTCCAAACAGATTTATTTTCAGTACTAATGAGAATTTATAGAGAAGCAACCATGCTGCTTACAACGAACAAATATAATAAACATATTTTATGATTTCTATCCTAAGGCTTTATGAACAACAAACTGTAGTTAGAATATATGCTTTGGGGGTATATGTAAGAGAATGTGTGTGTGTGTGTGTGTGTGTGATTTGCACACAGATGTAATAAAAGAAATACAGAGTTTAAACGTTTCAGACAGGTTCAGCTGACCACCTTGAAAAGTTTAAACCCTTGCAAAACTTGTACCAAGAGAAATATCACTGAGTTAATCCTTGCTCTTTAAAAACAACTAACTAATGGGGCACCTGGGTGGCTCAGTGTCTGCTTTTGGCTCAGGTCATGATCCCAGGGTCCTAGGATTGAGTACCTGCACAGGCTCCTGGCTCCTAACTCAGTGGGGAGTCTGCTTCTCTCTTTGCCCCTCTCCCCATCCCCACCCCCGTTCTCTCTCTCTCTCTC
>ML109563.1:0-17775 GCA_003697995.1 Taxidea taxus jeffersonii
GGGACTCAATCCCAGGACCCTGAGATCATGACCTGAGCCAAAGGCAGAGGCTTAACCCACTGAGCCACCCAGGCGCCCCTGTTTCAGAGATTTTTATGTCTTCTTTATTCACCTCTGTCCTGGGGGCACTTTTCCTCATGTGGATACTAAGGTCGATAGGGCGTAGTTTCTTAAGTGATAGAATGTGCTAGTGCCAGTCTTACACTACTGTGATAACTTGAAATAGAGCTTTTAAAACAAATAGTGGAAGTTCTAAGTACTTTGAGACTCCCTCAGAATTGAGGAAAACAACTTCCAAAATTATCATCATTTGATGCTGTAATGATTTAACAGTTATTATGAGAGGATATTGACAGTTTTCTTTTCTCTTCCAGTTTGTGAACATAAATGCAACAGAAAATTGTCTTCATTGTCCGTGAGACTATTTTGGCCATTATGGCCTTGTGAACTTGTACTTTCTAAAAAGAAATGTTCTGTGAGGAACCTTAAAAATAGGTTTTTGTTGGCTTCTTCTTTGGGATGATATTCATGTACTGTGCACTCCATTGAAAATATGCTCTAATACTTCATTCTGTTGTGCTGAGCAATCGGAAATTGGTTTCCCCAAACCCTCTAAACATGAAGAATGGCCTGCTTTTATTAGTTATGTGAAGAAGTAAGCTGCAGGGACCCTCAGCTGCAGGATGGCTCTCTTTTCACAGCTGCCGCTCTTCCTTTGTGGATGGTGCCAGTTGCTAAGAGAAGGCTTTGTCTGTTGTGTATAAAATGCACTTTGTTAGGACCTCCCTCGAGCAACTTGAACTGTGTACGAGTCCAGCTGGACATTCCTCAGCAGATGATAATTTAAATGCAGGTCAAATTTAGAACCCAACTTACATTAGTTTAAAAATAGGCACTGCCTTCAGAAAGCTGACCTCTGGTCCATTTGGGGCACGAGGATCTGATAGGGTATTTCTTGTAATTCCCACAGCTCTGTTTTAGACTCTGAAAGGCGGTATGCAGTTAGGCTCGGTGAATCCAGTATCCTTGTAACGTGGGACCCCTGTCTTCATGCCATGCATCCTTTCCTTCCAGTGAATTCGTGGCAAGGTGAGAGACTTTGCATCATGGAATGGAATCTGCCTTCTGTTACATTTTATTGGATGTTTTATTGACTAGGCCAGGCTGGAGAACATAGGAAATCTAGCAGATGAATTTCAAGGTATTAATATGATAGGTTCTTTCATTTGGAGCTCAAAGTTTATCAAGCGATATAAGTTAACATTCATCACATGCAAGTGAATAATCAGTCCTCAGAATATGGAGTAATTTTCTCATGTCTCATTTAGCACACCCAAGTCTAAGGTTTACGTAAGGTGCATTCAGCAGAAAAGTTAATGGGGTAAGGTTGAGGTTGTGAAGTTTATACCTGGCTTTTGAATGCTCAGAGAAGCAAGCATATACTGAGCTTGCATGGATGTACGAATTATTGCCGAAAATTTTGTCCCAGACTGAAATGAAATGGTAAGCTTAGAGTTCCAGATACTTGAATTATTTAGACTTAGTTAAAAAAGTAACCCTCGAGGACAGGTTTTTTTTTTTTTTTTCCTTCGTAATTTAAAAAGGTAAAACAGATATTTCTTTTTACCCAGTAAAATCTGTCTTCATTTCTGGACACCACTTTTCTTATAGTCTTAATGGTTATCAACTTTACTAACACCTTTTATATTTAAGCTTCGTTGAAGCTCTTACACTTTTTTTTAATAATTTATTTTTATTTTTTTTATAAACATATAATGTATTATTAGCCCCAGAGGTACAGGTCTGTGAAGCATCAGGTTTACACACTTCACAGCACTCACCATAGCACATACCCTCCCCAGTGTCCATAACCCCGCCACCCTCTCTCTACACCCGCCCTGGCCCCGGCCACCTTCAGTTTGCTTTGTGACCTTAAGAGTCTCTTGTGGTTTGTCTCCCTCCTGATCCCATCCTGCTTCATTTACTCTCTTCCTACCCCCCAACCCCCCATGCTGCATCTCCACTTCCCCATATCAGGGAGATCATATGATAGTTGTCTTTCTCTGATTGACTTAGGGCAAATGGCAAATTTCATTTCTTTTGATGGCATAGTTTTCCATAGTATTCCATTGTATATATACACCACATCTTCTTTATCCATTCATCTGTGGATGGACATCTAGGTTCTTTCCATAGTTTGGCTATTGTGGACATTGCTGCTATAAACATTCAGATGCACGTGCCCCTTCAGATCACTACTGTTACTGATGTTACTCTGGGACATAAGGGGTTGACTGCATTTTTGTCTTTTTCTTTCCCCAATTAGAGCTGGAATTTTTAGTTTTTGCATTTTGGATGAGCTTTAGTTCTCCTAATAGAGTATAGGCTCCTTGAGGTCCTGCGGTTTGTTTGGTCTTTTCCCCTGCTGTGTGCCCATAACTTTGAGCAGAGTTTGACACAGAGAAGGTGCTTAGTAAAGATTTTTGAACTGACCACTTGATGGCCCGAGAAGAATGTGCTTCTGTTTCCAGCTCATCTGAGTCTGTCAGCATCTTCTCCTCTGCTGCCTGCCTGGTGGTCTGACAATTTGTAGACCCATCTAATGGTGAGGGGCCAAGGCAGCCAGGTCGGCATGGACTCTTGTCCTTGACAACAGGTCTCTGTCTGAGTACTTGGGGAAATACTGGCTGGTACCAGGGCTGAAGTGCAAAGAAGGTCTATTAGCTTAGTTTTTGGTGCTAGCTGCCTAATGGCATAGCTACAAGAAGGATTTGGCAGGAAGGAGCCAGTGTGGGTTGCTTGGTAAAGTTAGGGGGAGGTCAGACATGCCAGCATATTGCAATGTGGTAGTGGTTTTATTAGTTCAGAAGTTTTAAGTTTCAGTATAACCATGTTTTTTCCAACAATATTAACAGATCAGCTTGGTGCTTTATTAAGAAAAAAAGAAGAAACAAGAGGTGGGATTTGAGGCTACATTGTCAGTATTTAATCAAGGTTCCCCCTTTTTTTTTTTTTTTAAAGCAGAGATCTTTGACTTTGAAACAGCTTGGCAGATAAAACCGTTCAGTAGTGTGAACATCCAGTGGGCTGAGAGCAGTTTTATTCTTGGATGCAGACCATGTTTATATAAACTCTGAGTATAGATGATTTTTGTTCCCAAGTTCAGACTTGTAGACTGGATGACAGGACCGGACTTGTGCATTCACTCTTTAATGACGTGAAAGTTCAAGTGTGAAAGAAGCATTTGAGGCACCAATTCCGTCTTTGCTCTCGTGCTCAGGAATTGTGGGGGAATGCGCAAGTGCGCTTTTCCTCTGCCTTGGTTACTAAGCTTCACCGAGGTGGTTACCTGCGTTGTAAATGGGTCTGTAAGTGACTTCAGTTGCAAAGTTTGGGATAAATTTCTTCCTTTTCTCCTTGAGGGAAGTGAATGGCATTTTCATACAGTTATCTCCCTTTTTTGTTGCCCCGGAAGACAGGGTCTGGGATCCGTTTTCCTTCTGTACTAGTCCCCAATTTGCAGCTCAGTTCTCATCAGAGAAGCTCACCGAAGATGGCTGCCCCTTCAGCCCTCCCTTCAAAAATAGTCCGTGAAGAGCCTCATGCATACGTGTCAGATACTCTTCTGGTGCTCCGTGGTGAACAGTACCGTTGGCATTTTTTTGTGCCTGGGACTAGAGACTAGCGAAGTGATTAAATTGATTGACCAGTATGACTGAGGAGACCGCCATTATTTCTCTCCAAGGACATTGCATTGACAAATGAAGGGGAGCATTTTGTTTTAAGTGTCACTGTGAAAGTAACCCTCATCAGAATATATGACTCAAATTCATATTGGAAACTGGAATTATTGCTTCCTGTGTAACAAACAGTGGAACAAGAGTTATGCCTGTTATGTCAGAAGTGAAGCTGATGTTATAAAGCCCATAGAATTTCGTTCAAATGGATTGAGATAAAATCTATCTACACTTGGAAAATAGGTCAGTTTAAGATGATTAAGTTTGGTTCAGCACATATATTCTTTTGTTGATCTTTAAGTTGATGTATTCGGTGTGTTGTTTGCGTTTGTTAATTTCACTGAAGAACTTTGGTACTCCTGATTGCTGATAATGTTGACAAGACATGGTTTAATATTTACCACACAAATGGCACATTGGCTCTCATTTTTAAATATGAGTTGTTTCGTGGGGCGGTGTGTATGAGGTGGGAGTATTAGAAATCTAGAAAATTGAAGCTTTGAAAGCTGTCAGCTTCAGGTCTTCCTTTCTAATTCGTATACATTTAATGTTTTTGCTTGCCTGTTTTTTTTGCTGTACTGTGTTATCCAGAACCTCCGTTGAACGTTCAGAAGAAGAATGAAAAATGGACCTCCATATCTTGTTCCTGATGTTGGGGGAAAGCTTTCAGTCTTCTACCATTTGTGCAAATACCATTTGTCAGATTGAGGATGTTCCTTTCTATTTCTAGTTTGCTGAAGGCTTTTTTTTTCTCAATCATGAGTGGGTGTTGAATTTTTTCTATATGTTATATGATCATTCTTTTTGTCCCTTACTGTATTAATATACTGTATTAAATTTATTTTCAGATGTTATGTTATTGATTTTCAAATGTTAAAACTAATTTGTGTCCCTGGGGTGAATCCTATTTGGTAACAATATCTAGTCTTTCTTTATTGTTGCTGGATAGGGTTTACTCATTGAGAGTTTTTGTGTACAATATTTATGAGGGATATTGATTTGTTTCCCTTTTTTGTAATGTCTTTGCATTGCTTTAGTGCCAGGATAGTATTGAATTCATAGAATGAATTGAGAAGTGTTCTCTGTTCTTCTATTTTCTGGAAGAGTTTATGAAGAATTGGTATTATTCTTTATAAATACGTGATAGAATTCAGCAGTGAAGCCATCTGGGCCTGGGATTTTCTTTGTGACAAGATTTTTAATTTCCCAGTTTAATATCTTAAAAGTCTATTCAGATTTCCTGTTCCTTCATGAATCAGTTTGCTAATTTATGTCTTTCTAGGAATTTGTCCATTTCATCTAAATTGTCTAATTAGGTGGAATATACTTTTTCATAATTATTCTGTAGGGTCAATAGTGATGGCTCCTCTTCCATTCCTGATTTTGGTAATTGGTGTCTTTTTCTTTATTTCTTGGTCAGTCTAAAAGTTTTGTCAACTTCATTGACCTTTGTAAATTAAAAGAACCATGGTTGGCTTCATTGTTTTTTCTCTGCTGTTTTTCTGTTTCCAGTTTCATTGATTTTTGCCCTAAACTTTAATTCTCTTCCATTTGCTTGGTTTTATATTTGGTTTACTCTATATCTAGTTTCTTAAAGTGGAAATAAATTGAGATCTTTCTTGTTTCCTAACAGCTATAAAATTCTAAGAACTGTTTTAGCTACATCCTATAAATTTTAACATGCTGGGTTTTTTTTGTTTGTTTGTTTTGTTTTCATTCAGTTCAGAACATGTCTTAATTTTGCTTACAGGTTTTTTTTTTTTTTTTGAACCCATTGTTGTTTAGAAATTATTGTTTAATTTCCGAGTACTTGGAAATTTCCTAAACTTCTTTTGGTTGTTGATTTAATTCTTTAGAGTCCCATATTTTGTATTATTTCAGTACTTAAATGTATTTTATGGCATAACAAATGGTCTCTTCTTGAGCCTTGGAAAGAATGTGTTATCTGTTGTCAGATGGAGTGCATTATAGATGTCAGTTAGGTCACTATGGTTATTAGAGTTAATTAGACGTTCCCATCCTTGCTGATTTTTTTGTCTACTTGCAGTCATTTTGAGTGGAGTGTTGAGGTCTTCCGTTAACTGTTGAATTATTTTTCTCCTATCAGTTCTGCTCATTTTCATTTCATTTTTGGGGGGGCTCTGTTGTTAGATTACACAAACTTTTATAATTATTGTATTTCCCTGATTAATCAACCCTTTTATTGTTTTAAACTATCCCCCCTAATATTTTTTTTGTCTTAAAGTCCACTTTGTTTAATAATAGTATGGCTGCTCCTGCTAATTTATGGTTACTATTGCTGGTATATGTTTTTCAATCTTTGAAGGTGATCAGAATCAGTCATGTGTCAATCAATATGAGAATGTTACTGTGTGATCCTGTTATACTTTTTTCAAACCTGCCACATTTTGTTTATATCCATGATAGTGATACCACCTGAAAGTAAAAGGAGAACTCTCTTAAAAGTAGCACACAGTTGTAAACTATCATACCTGTGTACAGTTCTGTAAAAGTTAACACCCATATAGAGTCCTATAACATCTATCACAATCAGGATGCAGAACAGTTTCCTAACCTTCCCCTAACCCTCTCATGCTAGCCCTTCATAGTTACCTCTCCTCCACCCCAATCCCCTAGCAATTACTGATCTGTGCTCCATTCCTATTGGTTCAGTATTTTTTTTTAAAATAGGCCTTCTTTTTTCATGAAAAATTACCATATGGGATCTGCAAATAGTTGACTTTATCCCTCCTGTGACTTCGTATAATTGCTGAAAACTCAAAAGCAAACAACAAACAAGAAACAAAAACTACAGCATGATTAACTTTTCTTCATTAGAGACAATTTCCTGTAGTAGTTAAGGAGTTACAATGTGGGTTTTTTTTTTTTTTAATTAAAAAAAATTTTTTATTAACATATATTATTTGCCCCAGGGGTTCAGATCTGTGAATTGTCAGGCTTACACACTTCACAGCACTCACCGTAGCACATACTCTCCCCAATGTCCATAACCCAACCATCCTCTCCCTACCCCCTCCCCCCGGCAACCCTCAGTTTGTTTTGTGAGATTAAGAGTCTCTTATGGTTTGTCTCCCCCCTCATCCCATCTTGTTTCATGTTTCCTTACCTATGCCCCAAACCCCCCACCCTGCCTCTCAAATTCCTTATAACAGAGAGATTGTACAATAATTGTCTTTCTCTGATTGACTTATTTCGCTCAGCATAATACCCTCTAGGTCCATCCATGTCATTACAAATCTCAAGATTTCATTTCTTTTGATGGCTGCATAATATTTCATTATATATATGTATGTATGTATATGTATGTATATATATGTATGTATGTATATGTATGTATGTATATATATGTGTATATGCATGTGTGTGTATGTGTATATATATATACACACATATATATATACACATACATACATACATACATACCACATCTTCTTTATCCATTCATCTGTTGATGGACATCTAGGTTCTTTCCATAATTTGGCTATTGTGGACATTGCTGCTATAAACATTCAGGTGCACATGCCCCTTCGGATCACTACATTTGTATCCTTAGGTTAAATACCCAGTAGTGAGATTGCTGGGTCATAGGGTAGCTCTATTTTCAACTTTTTGAGGAACCTCCATGATGTTTTCCAAAGTGTCTGCATCAGCTTGCATTCCCACGAACAATGTAGGAGGGTTCCCCTTTCTCCAGATCCTCGCCAGCATCTGTCGTTTCCTGACTTGTTCATTTTAGCCATTCTGACTGGTGTGAGGTAGTATCTCATCGTGGTTTTGATATGTATTTCTCTGATGCTCTGATGCTCTGGAGCACTTTTTCACGTGTCTGTTGGTCATGTGGATGTGTTCTTTGCAGAAATGTCTCTACATGTCCTCTGCCCATTTCTTGATTGGATTATTTGTTCTTTGGGTGTTGAGTTTGATAAGTTCTTTGTAGATTTTGGATACTATCCCTTTATCTGATAATGTCATTTGTGAGTATCTTCTCCCATTCTGTCAGTTGTATTTTGGTTTTATTGACTGTTTCCTTTGCTGTGCAAAAGGTTTTGATCTGGGTGAAGTCCCAATAGTTCATTTTTGCCCTTTCTTCCCTTGCCTTTGGCGATGTTTCTAGGAAGAAATTGCTGCGGCAGAGGTCGAAGAGGTTGCTGCCTGTGTTCTCCTTAAGGATTTTGATGGATTCCTTTCTCACATTGAGGTCTTTCATCCATTTGAGTCTGTTTTTGTGTGTGGTGTAAGGAAATGGTCCAGTTTCATTTTTTCTGCATGTGGCTATGCAGTTTTCCCAACACTATTTGTTGAAGAGATTTTCTTTTTTCCATTGGACATTCTTTCCTGCTTTGTCGAAAATTAGTTGACCATCGAGTTGAGGTTGAGGGTCTATTTCTGGGCTCTCTATTCTGTTCCATTGATCTATGTGACTGTGTTTGTGCCAGTACCATACTGTCATGATGACGACAGCTTTGTAATAGAGCTCGAAGTCTGGAATTGTGATGCTGCCAACTTTGGTTTTCTTTTTCAACATTCCTCTGGCTATTTGGGGTCTTTTCTGGTTCCATTTAATTTTTAGGATTATTTGTTCCATTTCTTTGAAAAAAAAAAAGGATGCTATTTTGATAGGGATTGCACTAAATGTGTAGATTGCTTTATGTAGCATAGATATTTTCACAATATTTTTTCTTCCAATCCATGAGCATGGAACATTTTTCTATTTCTTTGCGTCTTCCTCAGTTTCTTCCATGAGTACTTTATAGTTTTGTGAGTATAGGTTCTTTGCCTCTTTGGTTAGGTTTATTCCTAGGTATCTTATGGTTTTGGGTGCAATTGTAAATGGGATCAACTCCTTCATTTCTCTTTCTTCTGTCTTGCTGTTGGTGTATAGAAGTGCAAGTGATTTCTGTGCATTGAATTTATATCCTGACACGTTACTGAATTCCTGTATGAGTCCTAGCAGTTTTGAAGTGGAGTCTTTTGGGTGTTCCACATAAAGTATCATATCATCTGCAAAGAGTGATAGTTTGACCTCTTTGCTGATTTGGATGCCTTTAATTTCTTTTTGTTGTCTGACTGCTGAGGCTAGGACTTCTAATACTATGTTGAACAGCAATGGTGATAATGGACATCCCTGCCATGTTCCTGACCTTAGTGGAAAAGCTCTGTTTTTCTCCATTGAGAATGATATTTGCTGTGGGTGTTTCATAGATGGCTTTGATGATATCAAGGTATGTACCCTCTATCCCTACACTCTGAAGAGTTTTGATTAAGAAAGGGTGCTGTACTTTGTCAAATGCTTTTTCAGCATCTATTGAGAGTATCATACGGTTCTTGTTTTTTCTTTTATTGATGTATCACACTGATTGATTTGTGGATGTTGAACCAACCTTGCAGCCCTGGAATAAATCCCACTTGGTCATGGTGACTATTCCTTTTAATGTACTGTTGGATCCTATTAGCTAGTATTTTGGTGAGAATTTTTGCATCTGTGTTCATCAAGGATAGTGGTCTGTAATTCTCTTTTTTGATGGGGTTTTTGTCTGGTTTTGGGTTCAAGGTAATGCTGGCCTCATAAAATGAATTTGGCAGTTTTCCTTTTATTTCTATTTTTTTGGAACAGTTTCAGGAGAATAGGAATTAATTCTTCTTTAAATGTTTGGTAGAATTCCCCTGAGAAGCCTTCTGGCCCTGGGCTCTTGTTTATTGGGAAATTTTTGATGACTGGTTCAGTCTTCTTACTGGTTATGGGTCTGTTCAGGTTTTCTTTTTCTTCCTGGCTTAGTTTTAGTAGTTTATATGTCTGTAGGAATGTATCCATTTCTTCCAGATTGTCAAATTTGCTGGCTTATAGTTGCTCATAATATGTTCTTATGATTGTTTGTATTTCTTTGGTGTTGGTTGTGATCTCACCTCTTTCATTCATGATTTTATTTATTTGGGTCCTTTCTCTTTTCTTTTTGATAAGTCTGGTCAGGGGTTTAACAATCCTACTAATTCTTTCAAAGAACCAGCTCCTAGTTTTGCTGATTTTTTTTTCTACCTTTTTTTTTCCCTTTGGTTTCTATTTCATTGATTCCTGCTCTGATCTTTATTATTTCTCTTCTGCTGGGTTTAGGCTTTCTTTGCTGTTCTTTCTCCGGGTCCTTTAGATGTAGGGTTAGTTTGTGTACTTGAGACCTTTCTTGTTTTTTGAGAAAAGCTTGTATTGCTATATACTTCCCTCTCAGGACTGCCTGGGCTGTGTCCAACAGATTTTGAACAGTTGTGTTTTCATTATCATTTATTTCCATAAATTTTTTCAATTCTTCTTTAGTTTCCTGGTTGACCCATTCATTCTTTAGTAGGATGCTCTTTAGCCTTCATGTATTTGAGTTCTTTCCAACTTTCCTCTTGTGATTGAGTTCTAGCTTTAGAGCATTGTGTTCTGAAAATATTCAGTGAATGATCCCAATCTTTTGGTACCAATTGAGACCTGATTTGTGACCCAGGATGTGATCTGACATATTACCAATGTCCATATTGATTAGGTCCCTGGCCTTTGATACTGCCTCTTTTTCTTTCTTTTTTTTTTTTTTTTTTTTTTTTGTGGTGAGTTTTTCCACCTTGTCATTTTATCCAGATAAGAATATATGAACCAGAGAATAAAATACTAAAAGGTGGCAAAGTCCCCAAAAAGATGTTCACTAGCCAAATCGGAAAGGATCCCAAATCGTGGGGAGAAGTAAGGGGATATAATGAAATTTTAAAAAATTGAAAAAATATATATGTATTAGACTGGTGAATAGAACAGAGCCACCCAGTTGATTTGGGGTGTAGTTTGGTCTGTTAGAAGAAACTACCTCCCAAAATTTTAAAGAAAGAAAACCTTGTATATATACAAAAATAGGGATAAACACGATAAAGGGATGGAATATGATTGTAAAGATGAAAATTTAAAAAAATTCTAAAAAAGGAATTGATAGAAAAAGGAAGAAAAAGAAAGTGGAGAGAATTTGCTTAGGCTGGAGACTAGAGCAAAGCCCTGTGCTAGATTTAGGGTGTATTTCACTTCTTAGAAGAAATTGTATGCTACAGTTTTTTAGAAGAAAAGACCCTGTATGTATACAAAAAATAAAGTTAGATATAATGAAGGATAAAATATGACTACTATAATGAAGTTTTAAAATAATTTTTAAAAAAATTTATCGTTAAGGTGAACTAGTTAAAAAACGTTAAAAGAGGAAAGAGGAAAAGTTAAAAAAATTAGAATAAGAAAAAATGGAATTAAAAAATTTTAATTAGCTTTGCAAGACTAAAGAATCATGGGGAGAACACCATGATTTCTGTGCTTTGCTTTCCCCTCCTCTGGAATTCCGCTGTTCTCCTTGATCAGATCTCCTGATCTCCAAGATCAGTGAGCTTGATCTTGGCTGGACCTTCTTGCTGATCTTCTGGGGGAGGGGCCTGTTGTTGTGATTCTGAAATATCTTTTCCTGTGTTGGAACTGTGCTGCCCATGCCAGCGGCCAGGCTAAGTATTCTGCTAAGTAAGTAGTTTGCTCTCAGGAGCTCTTGTTCCCTGAATGCTTTCCATAGAGCTTTGGAGGATGAGAATGAAGATGGCAGCCTCTCAATCTCTGGCCCGGAGGGACTGAGAGCTCGGGCCCCCACTCCTGTGTGCGCCCTCAGAAAACAGCACTTAGTCCCTCCCATTTCCCTGGTCTCCGGCTGTGCTCTGTGCTCACCCGGCCTGTGACTGAGCATTTCTATCTCTGGCACACGACCCCGTTTGCAGTCTCCTGCTGCTCTGCTCTTCTAGCGGATGAAGGTGGATCTCCCCAGATCTGCCACTTGTGGGGTCCCTGCTCAAAGAGCAGTGGTCCAACTGTGCCATGGATCACAGTTTCAGCTAACTCTGAGCTGAGAGCTCACTCCTTGGCTCCTCTGTAGCCGGCTTCCTCTCTCTGATACCTGCAAGCTCTGCTACACTCAGACACCCCCAATCCTTCTATGACCCCACCACACCTGAGAACACACTGTCCCCAGCGAGGGCTCCACCCCCACTTAGCCTCCGGAGTGATGTCCCTTAGTGGTGCAGACTTTAAAAGTTTGGATTTTGTGCTCTGTTGCTCCACTACTTGCCGGGAGCCGGTCTCTCCCCCCACGGTCTGTCTTCCCACTGCTTCACATTGATTCACTTCTCCCCACATCCTACCTTTCAGAAAGTGTGGTCAGTTTTCTGTTTCTAGAATTGTTGCTCTTCTTCTCTTTGATCTCATCTTGGCTTTGTAGGTGCCCGGAATGGTTTGATAACTATCTAGCTGAACTCCTGCGACCTGATGTCATCTCAGTCTGCTATTCCACCGCCATCTTCCGGTTCAGTCTTTTTGAGGACGGCATTTCACCTAGTGAATCAGATCATCATATAAATAGAGTCATAGATTATTTATCCCTTTGAGACTGGCTTGCTTCATTTAGCATGCCTTGGAGAGTTATCTGAGGCGCTGCCTATTTCCGTAGTTTGTACCTGTTTATTGCTCAGTACTCCATTGTGGGGATGACCCAGTTTGCTTGCACATTCACCCACTGAACGACACTTGGGCTGTTTCCAGTTTGGGCGATTGAACATTTGTGTTCAGGTTTTTCTGTAAATGTAAGCTTTTATTTCTTTTAGGTAGATTCCTAGGTGTGTAATTTCTGGGTTGTAGACTAAGTGTATATTTAACTTTGTAAGAAACTGCCATGTGGTAGCAAGAATGGGAAACAAATAGAACTCTCAAACATTGCTGGTGGAAATGCAGAATGATACAGCCACTCTTGATGACTTGCTACCACGGGGTGTGCAAGTATTTTCTTATTTTAGCCACTCTATTAGGTGTGTCCCAGTTCTTCATCATAGTTTCAACTTGCATTTCCCTGGTGGTGAATGATGCTTTAAATTTTCTATATTAACCATTTCTGAGAAAAATTATTCTAAGTACTCTGAATATAATCTCTTTTTGATAACAGAGGCTGTTATTATGAGCTATAATTATTATATGGGGTTGGAATTACTGGGACACTCTCAGGGACTACTATGTGGTGTTAAGGCTGCTTCTGTGTCTTTTAGGCTTTACTTTTCTACCCTTGGTGTGCTGGATTCTGGCAGCAGTCCCATTTCCCGTTCTCTTTCTGGTTTACAGCTTTTGTGAAATGATCATGAATAAACTTGTTAGAATTGTGTTTGAGAAAGAGTAGTAAAGTACCTCTCTGAATGCCACAGGAGCTCTTTTCCAAGAAAAGTACCTAGCCTCAAGTCACATCTGGCATAGTGCTTCTGAAACTGAGGCCATGAAATTGATAGGACAGGTCTGTGGGTGTGAATCCATATGCACTCAGCATTGAGTGAACAGTCTAACTTGCCAAGTAAGTATTCTGCAAAGTATTCTGAGTAACCTTGAATTCATTCTAATAGTTCTTTGTTTTTCGGTGTCATTTTTCTGCCGCCTCTTTTGCTTCTTTCCTTTTTCTTGCCTGTTGTGGGGCAAGTAGAATTTGTCATCTGGAGTCTTCCTGGTTTAGATATTGCTGTTCATGCTTCACCAGGACAGGATGAAGTCTTTCTTTCGGTTGAGTTCAGTTCCGTTTAGTTTTGTTTTTAGTTAGGATACTTGTAAACTCTTTGACTTCTTCAAATGAGAGAGTCTCTATGAATCATTATTAACAACAATGTAAACTAAACTAAAAAGTGGCAAGAAAAAGTGTGTCCTCCAAGTCACTCTTGCTTAAGTGACATTTTTAAATCATGGGCTGTGGCATTGATTCTTTTCTCATATTCATCATGTCACTTTGATGCATTTATTATAAATAAACTTGATGAGTAGCTTGGTGGTTTAATACATAAATTTTAAAATTAGACAAGGAAATGGTTCATGTATATGTACTTTTTATAAGCACAATGTCTGCCTGTGTGTTCTTGATCAGATTCTTACCTTACTCTCTGAAGTACTTTGCTGCTTTGCATGCCTCATACTGTCAAGCAAGTTCTTGTTCAAGGGATGTGTAATTATATCATGATATGGTAATTTGTTATACAGATATCATGTCTTAAATGATCAATCTACCAGCTTTATTTTCCTTAGTTATTTTTGGTTCTCAGACGTGAAGTAAAATAGTAATTCCTTTAGGATAACAGAAATTATCTGGGCAGAAGTACAAGAAAAAGGTTGTTGATGATCAGCACCCTGATTTCAGTTATAAGATTTTCAGCTGTGTTATTTATTGATTTATTGAGGGGGCTCTTTTTATCACATTCACTGTGATTCCCAAATTCCTTCTTGATATTCAAGTAAAACTTATCTTTAAGAACCATTGTTCAAAATTGTTTGAATGAGAGTCCAAAATGAAAATAAATGTTCCTGACTAGGGTGGGGATCAATTAATATGGGATGTGCTCCACCAGAAAGCAGGGATGCAGCTCCTAATCACTTCCCACTGGAATGACCCAGAAGAGTGTTTTTGTTGTTGTTGTTGTTTTACTGAACAATTATCTACACTTAGTTTCTTAGAAATTAAAATCTTTGTATAAGCTTATTTAAAGTGATGAACTTTATGTTATGAAACATGCCAATGTATTAATTGAAAGTCTAAATGTTCCTATTTTCACATTTTAGTTTCCATTGAGATTAACCATAAAGGAAGAAATTGATAAATTGAACTACATTAAAATTAAAAATTTCTCTTCATCAAAAAACATTCTCATAAGAATGAAAAAGCAAGCAACAGAGTGGGGGAATATATATATATATCTCTAACAGAATATATGTTCAACAGAAGACTCCTAGAGAATATATAAAGAACTGTAAACCAGTCAAAGTCAGTCCCTCCATTCTGTCTTACCCTCCACCAGCCAAAGACAGAAGACTTGAACAGATAGTTCACAAAAGAAGATATTTGTTTGGCAATAGGTATTTTGAAAGGTTCTCAAAATCAGGGAGAAATGAAAATTAAACCATAATGATATGATATTATATTCTCACAAGGATGACAAATGGGAAAGTCTGATAATTCCAAGTGTAGAGCAACTGGGACATACACACACGTCTAGGGGCAGTGTCAGTGGGTACAGTCTGTGGTCCAGCAGAACCAACAGAAATTCACGCCTTTGTGCCCCAAAGAATGTGTTTAAAAATACTCATAGCATTATTTGTACTAATGCCAAATGAGGAAAAATGAAAATGTTCTCAGTAGTAAATGGGGAAATAACCTGTGGTATATTCATCATTGGGGCACTAATGCTTCCTATTACAAAAAAGATGAACTTTCCAGGGTTGTGAGAAAAAAGATAGCATACTCTGTGACCTTATTTATATAAATTGCTTGCCAACCTTGTACTTTCCTTGAACCAGAAAGTTACCAGTTCCTAAGTAGGTAGAACCAGTCTGAGGTATTGGAAGTCGTCATGGTTGCTGCCTTTGGATGTTACTGATGACCTACAAGAGTGACTTCTAAAGTGTTAGTAGTGCTCTTTCTTGATTGAATAGCGATTACGTAGGTGGGTTCACGTTGTGAAAATTCTGAAAGATGTGCTTTTGTATACATATATGTATATTTCAATTTTTATGAAGGTTTGCTTTAAAAAGTCCATTTACCACTCCCCCTTTTTATCTGCATATTGCATTCTGACATGGAAACGGTAATTAGAATTCTTTCATGTTAGCCATAATTGTTCTTAAAAACCTCCTTTCCTTCAAGGACTGATTTTTTTTGTTTAATTTTGTTTTAAGATTTTATATATTTGTCAGAGAGAGAGAGAACATAATCAGGGAGAGTGGCAGGCAGAGCAGGCAGAGGGAGAAGCAGGCTCCCCATGGGGCAGGGAACCCAATGCGGGACTTGACCCCAAGACCCTGGGATGATGACCTTAACCAAAGGCTGATGCCCAACCGACTGAGCCACGCAAGCATCCCAGGACTGATGCTCTTATTTGGCTATTTTGGTTTTACTGTTTCTTTGAGTTCCTGGACCTGGGAGTGGAGTAGTTCCCCACACCACCAAGCAATTCTAGGGACATCAGCTGGGTGTTTTATAGTTGAGCCTCATTCTGATACCATATACCCAGACTAAGTAAACTGGGTTTGATTAATTTGCTACAGTGGCACACAGAACTGGGAAACCTGTTTCCTAACCTGTTAGGAAACCTGTTTACTACCTAGAGTACCCGTTTATTACAAAGAATATTAAAGAGTACTAATCAACAGCCAGATGAAGAGATGCCTAGGGGGAGGAATGGGACCAGGGCATGGAGTTTCCAGATCTCCACTCATGCCACAGTCTGCAAAGCTCCATGTGCTCACCAACCCAGAAGCTTCCCAAATCCCATCCTTCTGGATTTTTAAGGAGGTTTCATTACAGGCATGATTGACTGTCATTGACCATTCTCTTGCCCATCTCCCCTCCCTGGAGGTTGTGGGGGATGGGTGGACTGAAAGTTCTAGTCCTCTGCTTGGTTGGCTCCATTGGCTACCACCCCCCATCCTTCATTGCATTACAAAAGACACCTCATTAACATAATGTTAGAGACATCTTCAAGCTCTCATCACATAGGAAACTCCAAGGATTTGGGGAGCTGTGAACCAAAAACCTTGGAAAAAGACCAAAAATGTATCAGAAATATATACTTGGTTATCTGAATGACCAAATATATATTTCTTATTTCTTAGAAATCACAATATTGTACTATTATAAGGATTATTGTATAGTTGGAATATTTTAAAGGGTCAGAAAGAAAATTTCTTGGCTTTTAAAAAGTTTAGAAAATTAGTGTTTAAAAAATGTTATAGAAAACTAAAATGAGGTATTGATAAGGTCTTTTTAATGGTGGTCCTGTTAGTCCAGAGAGAATATTTTTCACTTATAATAATGCAGATCTAGTTATGGTCTAATATGCTTCTTGGTTAATATAATTTTATCATTTTTATGTTCTCATAAAATTCCTCTAGCACTTACCATATTCTGCCATATGTTAAAGTTATTTATATTTCTTTCTACTGTATATTCTAATTTTCTTGAGGGCAGGAACTGTTTCTTTATTTCTTCTAACATAATGCATTGCTTATATTAAATAATCAGAAAATGTTTTTTTAAAAAAGAATAAAAACAAATTAGGAAGTGAAAAAAAGGGAAGAAAATGTTGATTGTCTACATTTTATAGAAGACAGTTTATAAAATCCTGGAAGTATGGAGTTGTACTGTGTATTCCCCATACATGAGACAAAATTAGCTGTAATTTTTGCTTGATGATGTGATGATCATGTAACATCTGTTCCAGCTGATGGTTGTGAAATTTTGTAATCTTATGCCTGTGGTCTTCATTGAAGAAATGTGCTTAATATATGTCAGCACGATGAACTTAGTGTAAGTTTATCCTCAAATGGTGTAAGTAATATTATTTTAAAATTGGAAGATCTGGACTTAGTACATTTGATAGTGTAGGAAAGTGCTTTGTAAATTAATACAGTTAATCATAGTAATAGTTATCTAACTAGAGGGTCATGAAGGAGTTTTCTGGCATGGTACATATTTTGGCATTGATGTTGAACCCATATTTATATTCAGAATCACCTTAAAATATTTTATGAGATAATCACTGGCCTAACATAAATTGATTGTGCTGAAGAAGCATTTTAAGATGCTAATTTCATTGACTATATTATCTTACATGTTTTCAGTTGTATAGGCAGGGGTATAATAAATGTATTGGCCGACAAGATTGGTTTCCGTATTTGTATAAAACATTAAAGAATTTGTCGTGCATGCCAGTTTGGAGGGGTTAATTGTTGTAATTATGGTAATTTCCAAAGGTGTTTAATGTTGTAAATATTTCATTAAGTGTTTTTCTTTATACTTTTCTTTTTCCAGACAGCCCATTTGTTGAGGTTAAAACACCAGTGAAATTGCCATTAAAATTAAAATGTGTACACACACACACACACACACACACACACACACTCACACACTCACTTGATCTTTGAACAGCTCAGAGGTTGTGGTACCAACCCCCCCCC